>OX328125.1:20752547-20812547 GCA_946811695.1 Gonocerus acuteangulatus
ACTCTGGACCCAAATTACTAATATACTCATACTGGTCGTAATTTCTTCTGTATTGTAACGAAACGCGGTGTACGTCGTGGGTGACTCATGAGAAAGAAGTGTTGTAAAAATGAGCTGAATCGGTCAATCGGAAAGGGGGGTTTACTTTGTAATATATTTCAATAGAAAAGCCAGCCAGATATAGGTTCACAAAGGCGCCGCAAGGAGCGCTAGAGGGACTGTGTCCGGTTCCTGCGTTAGATCAAAATACGATAATACGAGGTTTTTTTGTATTTATTACGTAGTGTAGTAGGTACCATGTGTAAACATAACTCTGGAAGCAAATTAATAATTTATCAGTTACTCATTACGAAATTAAAAGAGAACTGTTCATGTTTTTATTTTATTTATGTAAGATATTTTAAGCAAATTGTTCTGGAAAGCAGTCTACACTACCCAAATTCTGAGGAAAGTGCTTAGTTATGCAGCTCCTGCGTGACGGACTTTTTGTGGCTTAGATTTGGGATTTTCATTTCTTTATGATTCAAGTACATGTCCTCCCTTTCTCTATTGGGCGGAAACCAGTTTATTAGGTCGACCGCATGATATATATATATATATATATATATATATCATGCGGTCGACATATATATATATATATATATATATATATATATATATATATATATATATATATATATATATATTTGTCAGTTCACTCTCTAGCTGGCTCAAAAATGGAACGACTCTAATTAAATTTGGTACAAAAATACTTTGTATGATTTCAAATGTCGAATTTGTTAACCAGCAGATTACGTTCACTGAAACATATTTTTTGGACAAAATTCGTGCGGACATCTTTACGTTCATTGGCTTACGTTTTGTTACTGGGTACAGGTTTTGTAGGTTTCTTAACTTACAGAAACGAAACAAACCATTTTAAGGCGAAATTTGTCACGGTTTAGAAAAATAGATATTTGTAGCAACATGCATGACCATTTTTGGGATTTTCGTATATTTTCTTAAATATACGAAAGAGGTTGGGAAACCGCGATAGCTGGACGGTAACCATTCGAAAGCTTACTAAATTCTCAAAAAAAAAAAAGGCTTCTAAAGAGATTTTCGATGGAGTTACCTCTGGTGGAGAAACAAGTGCTTAAAACCCCAAAAGTGTTAGTTTGTGTACTTTGAACAGCTTTTTAAGTGTGTTTTCCTCAAAGTTTTATTGCTTGTTATTATACGGATATATATGAAATAAAAATATATACTTTTATGTGTGAGTAACAACAGAGATTTTTTTATTTATACCTTTTAAGGCTAAAAATATGAAAACTATGCATCCGTACTATACTAAAATATGAAAACTATACATCCGTACTATACTAAAATGTTACTGATTGACACATGACAAAATGCGAATTAAACAGAAGTTTATCTCACAATAATGTATTACAACATATACATATACAATATCAAACTAAAGGATTGTAAAATTTCTTAACTTGTTACTTTATAAAATTTATGAAAACATAATTTTAATTAATTGTATAAATTGTATGAATTAGTGTAATATAGTATTTTCTTATATTCTATATTTTTATATTTAATATAATATATGTATAATGAACAGCGTAATACATATATTTTATTTTATTCGATAAAACTGGATTGTAGTTAAATGTATACAATTTGTTCCATCTAGTTTTAGAATTTTTAAGTTTTTTTTAACAGAGCTGTCATCAGTCATTGTCAAAAAGATATTGATATAACACCAAGGGACACCAAAGATAATATTTATAACATTAATTGCACAGATTGTAACATGGTTTATATTGGAGAGCCGTCGCAGTTTCTCAGAAAGAGGATAAAACAACACCTGAAAAATGCGGACGATCAGAAAAATAATATTGCTCTGGCTAATCATTGGATAAAATATAATGTATTCAACTTCGCAAATGTAGAAATTAGAAAAAAAAGAAAGAAACTTGACGAAGTGAAAAATAAAAGAACATATTCATGTTATAAAAAACAGGGGGGAAAACAGTTAACAAAAAAAAGATACATCAAATATTTAAATAGTACATTTTTTAATTTGTTAAAAATAATTTAATTTTTATTCAGTGACAAAATCTAAAAAATATGTTTTTTATTATAATGGACTTATCTTTTTCAGGATGATAGATTTTTGGAATCATCTATCGATTTTACACAGCTGATTGACGCTATACGTAGTAGTAACCTCAGTTTGGATGTGGCCATTCTACGGGAAAGTTCGCCTTAATACAATTAGGAAGTATTTTTTAGTTTACTAAGCTTTTAGCCCTTGAAGAGGCACCTAAGGAGTGAAACATGTAGAGCAAAAACAAAAATAAAATGAATTGACTTCGTTAATTCTCTTTTGTTGACCTTCCGCCTGAAAAATATTGGCTTGAAGAAGATTGGGTCACTATAAAATATAAATTAAAAAAGTCCGACTCGCAGGAACTGCGTCATCTTAGCGCGGTTACGTACATCTCGAAGAAATGGAATAGATTAGCATCACAAATCACAGGAAACTGACAGTAGCCAACTTACACAGAAGCGGATAATTCTTAATCTGTATAAGTCAATACAATTATGTACTGTAAACGTACTTACTCTTCGACTACTGCTGAAAAGGCTCTATTCTAAACAACTAAAGATTCTTTGTCATTTTAAGTATCTTGTTTTACTAGAAAATTCGTTTTACTGTTATAATAAACTGTTAATATGTACTTCAAGGCGAATAAAATTCCATTCTTTCGTGGGTTAAATCTTTCTATAAAATAAGAAATAACGATAACTTCAGTTGGAGGCTATGAGGAAGGTTATATAGATAGGATAATTCAAAACAAACTATGCATACGTCATCATGATTAGCCACAGCCATCTTGGTTTCCACAGCCATTCCAAACGTATTACCAATACCTTTTATAGTGACTTGGCTTCTTTGATTAAAATACTAATTTCACTGATAAATTCAATTATAATAAAAGACAATCAATTAAAAAGTGAGATAAACCAAGACAAAAACCCGTTCAAAAGAACAAAACAAACACTTTTTAAGTTTTAAGCGTTTATATCTCTGATTGACATTGCCCCATCGAAAATTGCTTCAGAACCTTTATTGTAAAGAATTTAGTAAGCATTCGAATGGTCACTTTCCATTTACCACGATTTCCGAACCGTTATCGAGATATTTACGAAAAATATATGGAGATCCGAAAACTTTTCACGTCTATTAATTCATATTTTTTTCGCATACTTCCTTAGCTTCAAATATAACCAAAATTCAATCATCTTAGTTGGGATTAATTTCCAAGATGTAGAAAATATTTCAATTGAATCCCGCGATTCTAAGTACTCACAAAAAAATAATGACTTACAAAAACATTGATTCCACTTTTCTCAGAAACGGTTACAGATATCGCCTTAAAAATGGTTTCATTCGTTTTCTTATGTTAACAAACCTATAAAACAAGTACCTGCAAGTATATAAACTCAAAAACGTAAGCGTTCCGATTTTTTTTGCGCGAATTTCGCCCCAAACGCCATCTTCCATTGGGCGGATTCTGCTGGTTAACGAACTTGACCTTTCAAATTAGAAGACAGATTTTTGTACCGAATTTTATCAAAATTGGACCATTCGTCTCGGAGCTACAGAGCGAACAGACAAATATATATATATATATATATATATATATATATATATATATATACATATATATACAAATTTGGACCACCGTTATTTTCGGTCTCTAGGGGTTCTGAAACGCGAAATTTTCTAGTCGGCACTTCCGGATTGTTTCATTGTATCAACCTTATAAGCGGGGTTCCTCCCTATGGGGGAGGGAGGAACCGCGTTAAAACGTAAGCGTTACGATTTTTTTTGCGCGAATTTCGCCCCAAACACTATCTTCTAGTGGGCGGATTCTGCTTGTTAACGAACTTGGCCTTTCAAATTAGAAGACAGATTTTTGTACCGAATTTCATCAAAATCGGACCATTTTTGAGCCGTCAGGTGCGCGAACAGACAAGCATATATATAAATATATACATATATATATATATATATATATATATATATATATATATATATATATATATATATACAAATTTTAGCCACCTATATTTTCGTGATCTATAGGGTCTGAAACGTGAGAGTTTCTGGTCGGCACTTCCGGATTGCGTCATCCTCATAAGCGGGTAGTAACCGCGCTAAAAATTACAAAAAGAACGACGAAAACCCGTTCATAAGAACTCAACAGACGTATTTGAAGTTTTAAGCACTTATTTCTTCGATTGATATCACCCAATCAAAAACTGTTTCAGAATCTTTTTTGTAGAGAATTTATAAAGCTTTCTAATAGTTTTAGCGCGGTTCCTCCCTCCCCCATAGGGAGGAACCCCGCTTATAAGGTTGATACAATGAAACAATCCGGAAGTGCCGACTAGAAAATTTCGCGTTTCAGAACCCCTAGAGACCGAAAATAACGGTGGTTCAAATTTGTATGTATATATATATATATATATATATATATATATATATATATATATTTATATATTTATATATATATATATATATATATATATATATATATATTTATATATATATATATATATATATATATATATATATATATATTTATATATTTATATATATATATATATATATATTTATATATACATATATATATATATATATATATATATATATATATATATTTGTCTGTTCGCTCATTTCTGGCTTCCCTAATGGTCCGATTGTAATGAAATTTAGTACAAAAATCCGTCGTCCAATTTAAAAGGTCAAGTTCGTTAACCAGCAGAATCCGCCCACTGGAAGATGGCGTTTGGGGCGAAATTCGTGCAAAAAAAATCGTAACGCTTACGTTTTTGAGTTCATAAGCTTGTAAGTACTCGTTTTATAGGCTTCTTGGGCTAGGAAAACGAATGAAACCATTTTCAAGGCGATAAAATTGGAAAAATAGTTTTCGAATACCGTTTTTGGTTTGGGTACTTAGAATCATGGGATTCAGTTGAAACATTTTCTGCATGTTCTACTTTCATTAAAACTAATATGTTTTAATTTGTGTTACGTTTGGAGTTAAGGAAGGGTTAGAATAAAATATTTTATTAACAGACATAAAAAGGTTTGGGAACTTCGTATACTTTCATTAATATCTCGAAAACGGTTAAGAATCTTGGTAAACGGAAGAATACCATTAGAAAAAAAAAGTCCGACTCGCAGGAACTGCATCATCTTAGCGCGGTTCCTGTTCATATCCCTATTGTCATTTGAAAAGCTTAGAATAGAAACAGATAATATTTTCCTCGGCCTTTGTTCAAAGGGTTTTATGACTGGTCGGGTCCGCCAGACCCTAGAATCCTCTTCTACCGATACTTCATTTCATACGTTTCAATGAATTGGAAAATATCAAAATTATTCACCTATTCTTGTGTTCTTTTACTATAGTTATAATTCTACAAATAAAATAAATTAAAAAATAAAATAAAAAACCAACAGAATAAAGTCAATTGAAAATATTCAAAAGACGTCATCGAATCTCTTTCTCTTGGCAAGCTATGTTTCTAACAATGAATTGTTTTTCTTATTTTACTTAATCTTTTTTATTGTCAAATACATTATCCAACTTTAAGCAATTAAAAAATAACAAGGAATAAAAACAGACAAAAAGAACTGTTCGAATAAACGAAATCAATTACTTCAAAGTTTAGGCACTTATTTCTCCGATTGACATCGCTTATTCAAAACTTTATTCAGAATTTTTTTTTGTAGACCATTTAGTAAGCTTTCGAATGGTAACCTTTCGCTTCCCTAATTTTCAACCGTTTTCGAGATATTATTGAAAGTATACGAAGTGCCCAAAACTTTTCATTATTTTTAGCAACAGAAAATGTGTCTCATTTTACCTATCCTGTTTTACACACAAATACATTTTCGTAACATAAAAAATTACAAAAATAAATAGCAATAAAAAACTAAGGGAAAGAGACAATAATTACAAAAAGAACGGCAAAAAACCGTTCATAAGAGCTAAACAGACGTATTTGAAGTTTTAAGCACTTATTTCTTCGATCGATATCACCTAATCAAAAATTGTTTCAGAATCTTTTTTGTAGAGAATTTAGAGAGCTTTCAAATAGTTTCTATCCACTGATCATAATTTCCCAACCGCGTTCGAGATATTGATGAAAGTAAACGAAGTTCCCAAAACTTTTCATGTCTATTCATAAAATATTTTATTCTAACCCTTCCTCAACTCCAAACGTAACCAAAAGTTTAACATGTTAGTTTTGATGAAATTCAAACATGCAAAAAATGTTTTAACTGAATCCCATGATTGTAAGTACCAAAACCAAGCTAGGCTTTGTATTTGTGTCGGCAGATACCTGGGGTATATTTACAACTCTTGAGGATTAACTCGTAGCAGGTACATTTTTTGTGGACCCACAGGCAGTGAACGGACTCTCTATTCCCTCATAGTATCTAACCGGTGTGAAGTTGAATATTGTTTCTAATTATACGTATCCTGTTTTATTGACAAATACATTTGACTACTATAAGCAATTACAAACACTAGGGAACATGCCAAAGAACTCGGAGTAGGAGCCTTGACAGTTTCAAGTCATTTGAAGGAAATCGGCAAATCCAAAACTGACATTTCATACGGTACAGCCTGATATATTTCTAGCAATGAATTGTTTTTCTTATTTTTATTAATCTGTTTTATTGTCAAATACATTATCCTACTATAAGAAATGACAAAATAACAAGGAATAAAAACAAAAAAGAAGAACCGTTCAAATAAACGAAATCAATTACTTCAAAGTTTAAGCACGTATTTCTCTGATTGACATCGTCTAATCCAAACATGTTTCAGAATCTTTTTTGTAGAACATTTAGTAAGCTTTCGCATGGTAACCCTCCGTTTGCCAATATTTCAAACAGTTTTCGAGATATTAGGGAAGGTATACGAAGTTCCCAAAACTTTTCATGTCTGTTAATAAAATATTTTATTTTAATCCTTCCTTAACTCCAAACGTAAAAAATATTTCAACATATTAGTTTTAATGATAGTAGAACATGTAGAAAATGTTTCAACTGAATCCTATGATTCTAAGTACCCAAACCAAAAACGGTATTCGAAAACTATTTTTCTAATTTTCTCGAAAACGGTTAAAGCTATCGCCTTGGAAATGGTTTCATTCGTTTTCCTAGCCCAAGAAGCCTATAAAACGAGTACTCACAAGCTTATGAAGTCAAAAACGTAAGCGTTACGATTTTTTTTGCGCGAATTTCGCCCCAAACGCCATCTTCCAGTGGGCGGATTCTACTGGTTAACGAACTTGACCTTTCAAATTGGACGACGGATTTTTGTACCAAATTTCATCAAAATCGGACCATTCGTCTTCGACATAGAGAGCGAACAGACAAATATATCCATCTTCCAGTAGGCGGATTCTGCATTCCCTATGAAGGGAGGGAGGAACCGCGCTAAAAAGGAGTTGATTTGGTGGATCCTAATTAGATATCAAGTTTTTCTTTCTTTGACTCATAAGTGATTCAGTTAATGTATTTCTAAATCACAGCTAATTCTGTCATATAGGATAAAACGTTGCTATTCACTTTGGCTTGTAAGTTTAACATTGTTTACCATTTGTTAGTTCATATATCTCACCATTGACTAACAAATGAGATTCTGCACGATAATCATGTAGACAGATTCAGACGAATCCCCCAAGAATGACAACTGGTACTGTCCAAGGTATTGACATGTAGCTTCCATCTTAAACTGAACTCCAGTTTATTAGGCAGACGAATGTCTTCAATTGCTTCTGAAATATTTTTATAATAATCGATATAATATGCTAAAAAGCCTCACTAAATGCAGAGGATTACTAGCTCCAAATTTTTGTTTCAATCATTAAATTTTCTCTTTATTTAAAATCGTTTAGAAAAACGTTTTTACTAAATATTACTAGTACTTATTAGTTAATATTATTGGTACTCTTATTCCAAGATTTCCAAATAATACCGGGGACTCCAAATAGTTCCTGCGAGTAGGACTTTTTACTTTCATTTATTTATTCTTTCAATTTTTTTTTCTGAACAATATTACAGGTTAGAGGTTTTGTCTCTCCGGTACTAAATTTCCACATCAATTTCGGGTTTAAGGTACCCCTCAAGGTCTGTCAAGATGTCAATTCATTCAGACGTAAATAGCTCTACGTCAAAGCTCTGCTACTACGCTGGAGTATCGTCGAAACGGTATCGTATCTTTATCTCCTAGATAAATTGGCTCCGAATTAGTGGAGTAGGAGGTTGTGGATTGCCGAGAACACGCAATGAGATTTCGTATCGGCTCCTTGAATAGTAATGAGGGTAGGCCAGGGAGAACTGTTGTCTCCCTTCAAGCAGATAATCACTGTTATTGAAGGTAATGTTGTACACACTATGTAAATATACATACATATATATATATGTATGTATATTTACATACATATATATATATTAGAATGTCCTGGACAAATGCTCTTTGATGGAGCTAGAGTCCTGGCTAAAAAAGATAACCGGCAAAGAAGGCTTGTCAGAGAAGCGGTAGAGATATTCAAGCAACCCATGACTCTCAACAGGGATGAAGGTGTTATCCTACACCCTACCTGGAAGCCCGTACTTAGAGCTGTAATAGGAAGATTGGCAGAGAAAAGAAAAGCAGATACTTCGCAGCAAGACGAAGAAAAGCTTCTAAACAGTCCCATCGGCTCTACGCGTTGTCAACAGGCGACGATACAAGAAAGAATATCCGAAAGCGCCATATGTTAAAATAAGCTCAATTTATTATAGGTTATTTAAAAATAACAAACTAAAAAAGTGAAAAAATGGACAACCGTCTGAAGAAGCAGAATAGGATTTCTGCGAAATATCACGCTAAAAAACAGACCGCTGGAGAATGCCGCATGAAGAACACGAATAATTCTCCCCAGCGAAGAAACCTCAAAAATAATATGACAAGCCTCTACGGCGAGGGACCTTATCAACAAACAAAACGATTGAGCAAAGTAAGATGCAGGATCGCCACAACAAAAAACGACATTGACTTTCTACGTAAGTGTAGAGATGAACAGGTAACGCCACAATTCCTGAAAGTTAAGAGGCCTCTGAAAACAACAAAGGCGTTTCGTATTTATGATAAATTGGAACGCGCTCTCCTACGAGAAAGAATAGGAGCCTATCGCTATCGATTATGGCAGCTGAAGAACGAATGTGAAACCTTGGTCAGAGAAATGAAAGAAAAAATAAATGATGAAATGTGGGAAACAGTTGACCGCATCACCAGTAGTCAAGCCAGCCGAATAGCAGCCCTTAATTCAAAAAGGAAGGACAAAAAATGGCTAAAACTCACTCAGGAGCCACTAAAAACAAGAATAATTAAGAATAACTCTAGAACCACTGTAACGGACGCCCCCCGTCGTAATATAAATTTAAAGAACTGTGAAAGGGTCATTCACTCAAATATTAACGAATCAAGGGAACTAACTACACAAGACAATGAAGAGAGACACATCATCAACTTGGCCGGTATAAATCTTTCCGCAGCGACCAAAGAAATATTAAAACGAGGTCTTAACTTTGCTGTGACGCCAAAACATATTCCAGTCGAAGATTTAGTCACCAGCGTGGAGACAGCCCTCTCCCTTGTAAACAATGACATTGCCGACGAAATTAGATTGGAAGCTGCCCACATCATCAAAAGAGCACGCCCACCTAAAACGAACATTACATTCGCACAGAGAAGAGCCTTACTCGACTTAAAGAGAAGAGATGATGTAATCATCACTAGAGCAGACAAGGGCAACGCTACAGTCATCCTGAGCCGGAAGGAATACGAGGAGAAAATGCAAATCCTCCTGGACCCGAATACTTATGAATGTGGGATAAAGGACCCTACTCGAATCACGGAAAATAATATCATCAAAATCTTGAAGAGTGGTGGTATTGAAAAGAAATTGATGAACGAGATGACTCCTGATGATTCAAGGATCCCGCGTATCTATGGACTACCCAAGATCCACAAAGACGGTGTCCCATTGAGGCCTATCGTCTCCATGATTGGAGCTCCCACTTATCGAACTAGTAAGGTTTTAGCTAGGATATTGAAACCCTTTGTTGGGCACTCATTTTCAGCTGTAAAGAACTCAAGCCACCTAGTAGAGATCCTCAGTAAGATGAAAATAGAGGAAGGTGATGTCTTGGTGAGCTTTGATGTTGAGGCTTTATTCACAAATCTACCAGTGAAGGATTCACTTGCCATTATCCATGATAAGAATCTACTACAAGGCAAGATGATGAAGCTAGCAGAGGTATGCCTTACGTCTTGTTTTTTCCAATATAAAGATGTTATATACAAACAAAAGGATGGAGTGGCGATGGGGAGCCCTCTATCACCAGTGGTAGCAGACATCTTTATGGAGGAATTTGAGAGGCATGCGATAAATACGGCGACCCTCAAGCCGAAATTATGGCTCAGGTACGTTGACGACATATTAGTTGTCTGGCAGCACGGTCCTCAAGAATTAAAAACGTTTTTGGCCTTCCTGAATAATTCCCATCCATGTATCAAATTTACAATGGAAGAAGAAAAGGATGGAAAGCTTCCCTTTTTGGATCTACTGATCATCAAGGAACCAGATGGCGGATTGGGGCACACAGTCTACAGAAAACCTACAGCCACTGGACGATATTTGCATGCCGAATCCCACCACCACCCAGCGCAGAAGAGAGGAGTTGTGCAGACTCTCACGCACAGGGCTTTGAAATTATGCAGCAATGACGCCTACCTCGAAACTGAACTCGGCTTCCTGAAGAATGATCTTAAGTCAAACGGCTATGCAACTAAGGAAGTAGACAAAGCGGTCAGCCGTATTAAAAAGAAAACACAAAGAAAAATACTTGAGAAACAAAATGAAGAAACCTCAAACCGAGTAGCATTGCCATACGTCCGAGGCATAAGCGAAAAAGTAGGCAGACTTTTCATAAATCGAGGTGTAGACGTCGCTTTCCGACCTCTAGAGAAAATAGGTGACTCACTCGGATCAGCAAAGGATAAGCAGTGGTTACAGGACAAGGGTGTTTACGTTCTTCCATGTGACTGTGGAACAGTCTACGTCGGACAGACTGGAAAGAAGATAGCCACAAGGATAAAGCAACACTGTGCTGACTACCGCCTAAAACGCACCAAAACGTCTGCTGTAGCCAGACACGGGGAAGAATGTCCTGGACAAATGCTCTTTGATGGAGCTAGAGTCCTGGCTAAAGAAGATAACCGGCAAAGAAGGCTTGTCAGAGAAGCGGTAGAGATATTCAAGCAACCCATGACTCTCAACAGGGATGAAGGTGTTATCCTACACCCTACCTGGAAGCCCGTACTTAGAGCTGTAATAGGAAGATTGGCAGAGAAAAGAAAAGCAGATACTTCGCAGCAAGACGAAGAAAAGCTTCTAAACAGTCCCATCGGCTCTACGCGTTGTCAACAGGCGACGATACAAGAAAGAATATCCGAAAGCGCCATATGTTAAAATAAGCTCAATTTATTATAGGTTATTTAAAAATAACAAACTAAAAAAGTGAAAAAATGGACAACCGTCTGAAGAAGCAGAATAGGATTTCTGCGAAATATCACGCTAAAAAACAGACCGCTGGAGAATGCCGCATGAAGAACACGAACATATATATATATATATATATATATATATATATATATATATATATATATACTACCTGTATACCTGTGTTTCGTCACGGCTGATAAGTTGTTACTTTATTGCGTTAAATAGCGTATCATCAAAATTAACGCTACTATTTAATTTTGTTCAGTTTATTATGGCACGGTTCCAGTCATACTATATTTTACCCATCAATTGATAACTAATCAAAGTATAATGTTTCTGGGTGCTGGTGCGCTCTGAACCAGTGTCAACAAGGAGATAACCCGTTATCTATAGGTTACCAGTAACAGGAGTTTACAAGTACAGGTTAAAATTCGTTTTCAATAATAAATGGAGGTTAAATTTTGAAAATTTACCTTTCCAAGATATCATTTAGAAACACCCATTATATTTGCGAGCATTAACAAGAAGTGTTCTGACTGGAGATGCTGATGGGTACGGGATGTTATTACCTCAGATGGACCGGGTATAGCATAAACTATATGAGGGACAAAATAAGACTTTATTTCTAGTAATCCAAGGTCTGCCATCATCTTTGAAATGAATCGCAAATAAATATAATATATTGAAATAGGTACAATACGGTAACAACTGACCTGTTATAGATACAGAAATAGATACAGTAAGGTAACAGCTGTTCTGTTATCGTCTTAGCAACGCATGCTGCCTAAGCGTGCATGCTCCAGCCAACTAAAACTATAATGTACTCTAAAAATACTTAAAAATTCGAATATCAAAAAATCCTTTCTTAGCGAGTGTCTACGTTCTATAGGGAGGGGCCATCCAAAATTTTTTCTGTCGAGTGGTTTGGGCTGGGCGATGATTGGTCAGTGAGTGAGTGAGTGAGTCAGTCAGTGGTATTTGACAAATATATAGTAGATTAATGATTTCACATTACATTAAAAAGATAATAAATTCATTTTTTAAAAAAATGGACACAACAACAAAACAAAAAAACACTAAATTCCCGTTATTATACATGAATTTTGGGATCTCAGTATATTTTCTTAAATATCTCTAAAAGATTTGGAGAATCTTGGTAAGAGTAAGGTTCCATTCGAAAACATACTAAATTCTTTACAAAAAATGTCTAAGTAATTATCGTTGTTACGTTTCCTCAGTTTTTTTTTTTTTTTTTTTTTTTTAGTCGCTGTTTTCATTGATTTTAGCAGTAAAATTAAATCACCAATAAAACCATCGGGGTTGTATGAAATCTATGTTAGTTAATGCGGCCGTAATTTAACAATTCAGAGATTTTATAATAACCCTGAATCGTTACCCTAAAGGCCTCAATCTTTAAATATCAGAAATTTTATAATAAATCCCATCGTTATTGTGGCCATCATTTAAAAAATACTGGCAAAGCTGGAATTGCACAAATAAGTGAGTGGGTATTATTAGTTTCTTGACAAGTCATTAAGAGCCTAAAACTTGGCTCAATACTATGATATAATTTTCATAGGCTAACTGTTTTTGGAAGGGGCCTAAAACTTGGCCTTTTTTGTCAACGTTAGTTTTTTTTTGGGGGGGGGGATCAATACTTTTTGTAAGTGAAGTTTGAGCTTCCGCCGAGGTGTCTTGTCGGGTATTTTTGCGTGTATACAAAATTTTCTGGGGAAAGTCCAAAAACCAATTTTTTTGTATTTTCGGAATTTCCATTAAGTTTTAGGTTCTACTTGCAGGAGGATTCATTCGATACACCTCATTTTTTGTGATTCGGAAGGAATGATGGGTTTTTGAAGGCACAACAAGCATCCGCCTTACTCTCTTATACAGGAGATGATGGGCTGGAATTTTCTCATCTCACGGCTCGTTGAGAACATTCCTCGCTCACCAGGGATGTCGGGGCACCGCTAAAAAAGAAAAGAAAAAAAAAAAGAAAAAAAAAAGCTTTAATCATTCTGCAAATTTTCAAGTCTTTCGCTTTTCCGAAAGTGCCTAATAATGTTCATGACTGAGTCAGTCAGTTCTATAAATTCCGATTTTCCGTCGCCTATATTTTAGAAAAGCTTCAATGTAGAATTATGACAATTTTACTCTCACCTTTTAGCATATTATCTGTGTAAAATTTTATCTTTGACTGGTTCTAAATTATGGGAGGGTAAAAGTTGGCTCTAATACTTCGTGTAATATACACACAGTGTATTTGCTTGGCACAAGTGCCTGAACTTGGCCTGGCGAACTGTGCGCCTATATATATATATATATATATATATATATATATATATATATATATATATATATATATATATATATATATAAATTAGCCTCTTCATAAGATATATTTTCATCTAAATGTGATCAGAAAAAAGAAATGATGAATATGAGAAAATGATTGTTTTGAATAGAATGACGTAGTTTATAACATGGTGGAACCTCTGAGGTTGATTGGTAATTATAATGAGCCTACAGGAGTGTAGAGATTGAGGTGGAAAATGTCTGGAATTATCCCGCTGACGTCCTACCGGTGGGTGTACGGGGGCGGTACGCACGCTTCATCAATAAACCATTTCATGGAAGGCAGATTAATACGGGAACAGATCCTTACTTTTTGATAATACACTCATCCATAAATATATGACAATAAATTAATTCCGTCTAAAGATAACAATAAATAAAAGTCCCACTCACAGGAACTGCGTCATCTACATGTATATATATATATATATATATATATATATATATATATATATATATATATATATTAGGGTGGCCCTTAGCTATAGGGACTCTTTTTGAAAGTCAAAATGTTGCTGCTCCTACCCCCCAATTTTGTTACAATCAACAAAAAAACTAGCTGTGCAAAATTTCAGGGCAATTGGACAACTGCTAGGCGACCCGCAAACGGTTTGAAATTGAAACATAGTATAAGCAGCGATTAATTTCGTTAAAAAAGGGATATACTATTCTCTATCTTAACCCCTTTCCTATTGCAATCTATGTAGATACATCCAGGCTACCCAAGAAATTGTTTAAAATCATTCTGAATCATGTATCTCATAAATTAAATCTAAAAATTGCAGGGGGAACATAACATTTTTAAAAAATATTATGTTTTTAATAATGCCCACAACTTATATAAGACAACCACATTTTTATTTAAAACAAAAATTTCTATAGAAACAAGGCATAATGTGAACAATAAAAAAATACAAATATTGAATATTATGTTTTTCTAAGGGCATTGATCTGCAAAACAATATGAAAAAATCAATTTTTGTGAAGGAAGAACAATCATTTTGGTGGAGAACGTACCTCTACAGTTGATTTATTTTTTCTTCTTCCTCTTCTTCAGCATTGTCTGCTTCCATCACAACTTGAGCTATATTTGCCATATCCGCTGTTGGAACGTTGGCATCAAATAAGGATGAAGCATCGGTTTAGGCACCTAAGTACCAGAGATGATTGGAACATTTTTTGAGGGATCCTTACTGATTTCTGTATCAATATCCTGATAATGATCAGTTGATGCATGAATAGAAAGTCATGATATGGTGCTTCAATTGGGTCTGATGATAGAAACCAGGCTCCAACGTACCCTCGCGCATGAAAAATACATATTCTTCTTAAAACATTTTTCTCGCTATAAGATAACTGAAATTGATTTTGGAACAGGTACATTTTGAATGCATAAATCGCCTTTGCCATCCACCTAGTATGACTTACAGCTCCTGGTACTCGAAACGATACTCCTCCTTTCTTCCCGTGCCTTTGCCATCCACCTAGTATGACTTACAGCTCCTGGTACTCGAAACGATACTCCTCCTTTCTTCCCGTGCCTTTGCCATCCACCTAGTATGACTTACAGCTCCTGGTACTCGAAACGATACTCCTCCTTTCTTCCCGTGCCTTTGCCATCCACCTAGTATGACTTACAGCTCCTGGTACTCGAAACGATACTCCTCCTTTCTTCCCGTGCCTTTGCCATCCACCTAGTATGACTTACAGCTCCTGGTACTCGAAACGATACTCCTCCTTTCTTCCCGTGCCTTTGCCATCCACCTAGTATGACTTACAGCTCCTGGTACTCGAAACGATACTCCTCCTTTCTTCCCGTGCCTTTGCCATCCACCTAGTATGACTTACAGCTCCTGGTACTCGAAACGATACTCCTCCTTTCTTCCCGTGCCTTTGCCATCCACCTAGTATGACTTACAGCTCCTGGTACTCGAAACGATACTCCTCCTTTCTTCCCGTGCCTTTGCCATCCACCTAGTATGACTTACAGCTCCTGGTACTCGAAACGATACTCCTCCTTTCTTCCCGTGCCTTTGCCATCCACCTAGTATGACTTACAGCTCCTGGTACTCGAAACGATACTCCTCCTTTCTTCCCGTGCCTTTGCCATCCACCTAGTATGACTTACAGCTCCTGGTACTCGAAACGATACTCCTCCTTTCTCCCCGTGCCTTTGCCATCCACCTAGTATGACTTACAGCTCCTGGTACTCGAAACGATACTCCTCCTTTCTTCCCGTGCCTTTGCCATCCACCTAGTATGACTTACAGCTCCTGGTACTCGAAACGATACTCCTCCTTTCTTCCCGTGCCTTTGCCATCCACCTAGCATGACTTACAGCTCCTGGTACTCGAAACGATACTCCTCCTTTCTTCCCGTGCCTTTGCCATCCACCTAGTATGACTTACAGCTCCTGGTACTCGAAACGATACTCCTCCTTTCTTCCCGTGCCTTTGCCATCCACCTAGTATGACTTACAGCTCCTGGTACTCGAAACGATACTCCTCCTTTCTTCCCGTGCCTTTGCCATCCACCTAGTATGACTTACAGCTCCTGGTACTCGAAACGATACTCCTCCTTTCTTCCCGTGCCTTTGCCATCCACCTAGTATGACTTACAGCTCCTGGTACTCGAAACGATACTCCTCCTTTCTTCCCGTGCCTTTGCCATCCACCTAGTATGACTTACAGCTCCTGGTACTCGAAACGATACTCCTCCTTTCTTCCCGTGCCTTTGCCATCCACCTAGCATGACTTACAGCTCCTGGTACTCGAAACGATACTCCTCCTTTCTTCCCGTGCCTTTGCCATCCACCTAGTATGACTTACAGCTCCTGGTACTCGAAACGATACTCCTCCTTTCTTCCCGTGCCTTTGCCATCCACCTAGTATGACTTACAGCTCCTGGTACTCGAAACGATACTCCTCCTTTCTTCCCGTGCCTTTGCCATCCACCTAGTATGACTTACAGCTCCTGGTACTCGAAACGATACTCCTCCTTTCTTCCCGTGCCTTTGCCATCCACCTAGTATGACTTACAGCTCCTGGTACTCGAAACGATACTCCTCCTTTCTTCCCGTGCCTTTGCCATCCACCTAGTATGACTTACAGCTCCTGGTACTCGAAACGATACTCCTCCTTTCTTCCCGTGCCTTTGCCATCCACCTAGCATGACTTACAGCTCCTGGTACTCGAAACGATACTCCTCCTTTCTTCCCGTGCCTTTGCCATCCACCTAGTATGACTTACAGCTCCTGGTACTCGAAACGATACTCCTCCTTTCTTCCCGTGCCTTTGCCATCCACCTAGCATGACTTACAGCTCCTGGTACTCGAAACGATACTCCTCCTTTCTTCCCGTGCCTTTGCCATCCACCTAGCATGACTTACAGCTCCTGGTACTCGAAACGATACTCCTCCTTTCTTCCCGTGCCTTTGCCATCCACCTAGTATGACTTACAGCTCCTGGTACTCGAAACGATACTCCTCCTTTCTTCCCGTGCCTTTGCCATCCACCTAGCATGACTTACAGCTCCTGGTACTCGAAACGATACTCCTCCTTTCTTCCCGTGCCTTTGCCGTCCACCTAGTATGACTTACAGCTCCTGGTACTCGAAACGATACTCCTCCTTTCTTCCCGTGCCTTTGCCATCCACCTAGCATGACTTACAGCTCCTGGTACTCGAAACGATACTCCTTTCTTCCCGTACAAACGAGTGCGTTTTCACGAAGCAGGGACAGACTTGATTGTTTATCTTTTTATACAACTTTAACAAGAAAACGACTAATTTACTTTCCATTACTAGTGTTAGGCGCTATTGGCCACGATTTGTCGATGCGCCGTAAAAAAAAAAAAAAAAAAAAAAAGAAAAAAAAAAAAAAAAATTACTAGTGCTTAACTGGGTTAAAAAATAAAATAATTTAAAAAAAAAAATCTGACAAAAATTACTTTCGGACGAAAATGTGAATATTTCAAGGTCATTGCGGGTCGCCTAGGAGTTGTTCGATTTAGCTAAAATTTTGCAAAGATCGTTATTTTGTTGATTGGAACAAGATAGGGGGGTGGGAGGTAAACTTTTAGAAAGTTGAAAAATAAGGGCCACCCTAATATATATATATATATATATATATATATATATATATATATATATATATATATATATGTATATATATATATATATATATACGTTTTGCTTACGAAAAACCGTAAGCAGGTAGGAGGATTCTGCTGGGTAATGATATACATATATATATATATATATACATATATATATATATATATATGCATATATATATATATATATATATATATATATATATATATCTGTTCCTTCTCTCACAAATTGGCTCAAAAGTGGTCTGATTTTGATGAAATTTTGTACAAAAATACTTTGTCTAATTTAAAAGGTCAAGATCATTACCCAGCAGAATCCTCCTACCGGAACAATGTCATAGAGCCAAAATCCATGCGACAAAAATCGTTTTGCTTACGGTTTTTCGTTTTATGCTTCCAGGTAAACGTTTTATACGTAGGCAAACAAATGAAACGATTTTCTAGGCGATATCTGTAACCGTTTTTGAGAAAAGTAGGTACAACTATTCTTAAACTAATTTCGGTTTGTGTACTTAAAATCGTTGAATTCAGTTGAAATATTTGTTTGAAATTCATCCAAACTATTTAAATGTGAAGAAATTACGGTGTTTTCCAGAACTGCTAATTATAGCTATAATTTTTATTATCCGGAGTAGCAAGTTTAAACTCTGATAATTTATGGAGACTCTGTTAATATTGTAGTTTGCGTGTAAATAGGGCTGCCTGTAGAATTTATATTCTGTACAATATCTCATTTTATTAAATTTGATTTATAAGCACCAACAATATGGTTGGGACTATTTAAATTCTATATTTGGGATTTCGGTACAACCGTATGTTTTCTTTATTTACGCTATAACAAATAAGTGGTACTTTTTCATTAACAGGGGGCCATTTCATTTCAAATATTTTTCAAGCAATAACATGCAATTACTTATAGCCACACACATGTTACTTTCGTACGGCAGGATCTTTTGTTACAATGTCATTGCCATTCCAACCGTTTTCGAGATAAAAAGGAAAATATACTAAGTTCCCAAAACTTTTCATTCTATTAATAAAATATTATATTCTAATCCTTCCTTAACTCCAAACGTAACCAAAATTTAAACAACTTTGTTTATATGAATTTCAAACTTGCAGAAAATAACTGAATCCCATGATTCTAACTACCCAAGCCAAAAGCTTTATTCAACAACTATTTTGCTACTTTTCTTGAAAACTGTTAAAGCTATCGCCATAAAAATTGTTTCATTTGTTCTCTTAGGTTCCACACGTGGAAAACAGGACCCTCCATTGTGGGAGTTTATTTAAAGTTCGTGTATATTTAATAAATGCATCAAATTCGCTAAAATATTTAACGAATTAGTAAGTAGTAAATCGGGTTTGTCAGTGGGCCAAGTTCCGTCCTGTAAGGTAATGTCCTTAATGAGTTTTGTCCTGGGTCCGTCCAGTAATGTACAGTCATACAGGAGATGGTCGTAAGTCTGTTCAGTAGAATTGTCGCATTTATATGTGTTATTTGTGATTCGTTTAAATTTATATAAATAACTTTTCGTCCGTCCATGTCCTGACATAAATTGTGTTACTTTAAAGTTGTTTAGTGTTAATTTTTGTCTTCTGAGTATCGTAGGTATGAATTTGTGTAAATGTCTTCCTTTAGTTGTCTTCGTCAATCTTTCGCCCCATTTTTGCATTGATTCGTCTCTTAGTCGTGATTTTATAGTCTGTGATGTAAGTTTAGAGTGAATGAATGAAATAGCCTTTTATTTCGTCAACAAATATTTACAGTTATTTACAATTACTATAGGTACTTTAGCAAAACTAAACTATTATATAATGACACTTAAATTGGGGGAAAAAAAACAGACATTGAAATATATAGCAACAACAAATGTTGATGAAGGCCTTCCTTTTCAGGAGTAGTAGTCTACACTTCCCTGGTGACCAGCCTATAGGGAAGCGGAAGTCGCTAAGATCTCTGCTCCTTTATATTTCCAGGACTGGCGATGTATCGCCAATCTCCACCACAGAGGTCCAAGTTTAGAGTAAGATATAGGTAATATCATGTCATTTGAAGCTGATTTTGGAAGTAATTCAACTGTCTCGTTCCCTAATTGTCCAGAATGTCCTTTAATCCAGGTTATTGTAACTGTCACATTTTTGTGTTTGCACATAATAAGTAGTGTTCTAATGTGTTCAGTCTGTTCGTTATGATTTTGGCTGTTGTATATTCGTGCTATGTTTGTCTTGCTATCAGTGTATATTATGCATGTGTCTCCGTCGTGACTTATGGAATATAGTGTTTTTACTGCTTTTATAATTGCAAGGTTTTCTGCCTGGTTGTTCGTACATAGTGGTGATAGTCTGTATTGTCCTCTGTGAATAGTTATGTCGTCTTTTAGTATTATGTATGCAGATCCAACACAGTCATTGCTTTTACTTCCGTCCGTGTAAATGTGATAAGTCCATGTTGTTTCTATATCGTCAGTCGGTACAATTTTGTCTTTAGGGTGTAACCAGTTCGTGAACCGTATGTCTTGTTCTATGTCATGTGGTGTGGTGTTCTGATAAGTAAAGTCTTCCAGAATTTCTTTGAATTTCAATAACCTATGTAGCCTTATCATTTCCTCAGCTTTGATGTGAATTGGCAATGTGTTAGCTAAAACCTTTTTCTTAGGTAAAGAAGCCTTTAAAAGGAATACTTACAAGTGATGTGTGATTTCTCTCCAAAACCATGTACCGGTGAACTGATTTTGCTGGTTAGCAAAAGTCACAATCTAACCCCTTTAGAATAGCCGGAAATGTCTTAAATAAAGTATTGAATAAGACCATTTTTCAATATATTACTTCGTTTACTAGTATGCTCCGATTTTCATATTCAATAGTTCGACATGGCAGGGACGATGCATGCAACGTTAAAAGATAAATGTCTCTTTCGTTACATTTGTGGCCCGTGACAAAACATTTGGAGACCACCACCAGTCTTATGACAGACTGGTGGAGCTTTTCTTGTGTTTTAGATTGTATATCCCAGATGGGACTATATCAAAATTCATGATTTTTACACATTATGTAGGCCTATAAGGTAGCAAATTAGAGTATAAATGTCTCTTTCGTTATATCTGTAGCCTGTGACACAACATTTGGAGACCACCACCAGTCTCATGTAACTATAAGTAGAGAATACATTTAATGAACTTAATCTTACTTTATATATATTAGTAACAATTTTTTTTTTATTGACAATTATACCAGCACCAGGTCTGGTATATCTAGTGTTAATCCACTTTCGTTGGATTTTAAAAATCCAGCTTTGGTACCTGAGGGGGGAATATTTCGACAAGATTTAAGATCGGCCGCCTCTCTGTCCACTTCCCATTGGAGGTTCAGGCTCGCATAAAATTCGAATTATCCAACATTTTGTTCGAATTTACCACAATTGTTTACATTGTTTATTCACTAAATTCTAGGTACCGAAAGAAATATTTGAATTAAAGATTTTTTCGATTTATGGGAGTTCGAATTATCCATGTTCCACTGTATTTAAATTTTTTTCTCAGCCCTAGGATAATCAATAAACTATGACTCATATGAACTTTAAGCTGAATTTGGTCACTCTGCTTCCTCTTTCCGTATATTCTTCAGGAAAGTTCCACTACAAACAAGAAAAAATTGTTGCATTAAGAACAAAAGGAAGATGATGTAGAGATATGAACAATATTTAAACACATCAAAAATTGCTTCAGAACCATTTTTATAAACAATTTAGTACAAAGCAATCGAATGATTACGTCCCCCTTACCACGATTTCCCGACCATTTTCGTGATATTAAGGAAAGTATGTGAAGTTCCCTAAAGTTTTCATGTCTATAAAAATATTTTATTCTAATTCTTCCTTAACTAAAAACGTAACGAACATTTAAAAATCTTTGTTTATATGAATTTGAAACATGCAGAAAATATTTTAACTGAATCCCATGTTTCTAAGTACCCAAACCAAAAACTATTTTTCCACTTTTCTCGAAAGCAGTTAAAGCTATCGCCTTAAAAGTGGTTTCATTCGTTTTCCTAGGCCAAGAAGCCTATAAACGCGTACTTGCAAGCGTATGATGTAAGCGTAACGATTTTCGCCGTGCGAAGTTCGCTCCAAAGTTCGTCCATGTTCCAGTGGACGGATTTTGCTGATTAACGAACTTGACCTTTCAAATTAGACGAAAGATTTTTGTACGAAATTTCATCAAAATTGGACCATTTTATATATATATATATATATATATATATATATATATATATATATATACATTTATATGTATGTGTATATATATATATAAAACCACCGTAATTTTCGGTCTCTAGTGGTTCTGAAACGTTAAATTTTCTAGTCGGCACTTCCGGATAGCGTCATGAGGTCAACCTCATAAGTGGGTTTCCTCCCTATTGAGGGATGGAGGACCCGCGCTAAAAAGCATTGAACAAGTGAATAGCATTTACTCCGAGGGAGGTCATTCATAATAGCTTTCATGAGGAAACTAGGACTAGCTTAATAGTGAATCCTACTGAATGAGATGAAGGAAATGACCTTGACAAAAGTTACCATTAAAGGAAGAGAATTCCTGAAAATAGAGCAGCGTACATAATTAACAATTTTCAATCGCACCTGCAAAGATTTGGAGCACTGTTATGACTATTGAACCATTATTCTACATTATATTGCTAAAAACTAACTGACTTCGCAAATCGCTGCAGCAGGAAAACTCTGTAGCAGTGTTAACATTTACACTGACGCAACATCTGACTGGCCACGGAAGCACTAACTCTTAGGCCGCTCGTCCACTGGAACCGAAAAGCTGCGAACTGTGAAGCGACGAATTCGGGCGAATGCCTCTCGTCCATTGCCTCAGTGTTCGCCCGCATTCGCAGTAGACTTGATGGCTCTTCCAAAAGGTTTTTTCCCATGATGTTGATAAAGAATATTTCGCTCTCGAATCGTCATCTTTGATTCATCGACGGCTCAGACGATATCGACAAAGACGGGAAATTTGGATGAATCATATTAACGCCAAAAGAAAGGAGTTTGGTGAATTTTCTCATTTGTGGAACGATCTTCAAGTCGACGACGACCACCACTTTTCCCATTTTCGAATTAGAAAGGATACATTTCAATACATCCTTGAAAATAAATTTATTCTAAAATAAAAAAATTCAGTAATTTTCGATTCGCGATTTCTCCACAAGAACGTCTGGTGGTGGTATTTTGTTTCCCTTTGGTCCCACAGATATTTCCTTTCCTGGATAAGCACAATTAATTTATCACAATCCATTTTAGCTCTGACTATTCGCACCTTTTCGCAACTATAAATCCCAGTAGGATGGGATCGGTTCGCAGTTCTGAGGAATTCGGACGAACGATGCGGGCCCAATGGACGCGGTCCATGATGGAGCCTCGTGTTTGGATTGTTCATGCTTATTCGTCCGAATTCGGACGAACGATACGGGCCCAATGGACGCGGTCCATGATGGAGCCTCGTGTTTGGATTGTTCGTGCAAATTCGTCCGAATTCGGACGAACGATACGGGCCCAATGGACGCGGTCTATGATGGAGCCTCGTGTTTGGATTGTTCGTGCGTATTCGTCCGAATTCGGACGAACGATACGGGCCCAATGGACGCGGTCCATGATGGAGCCTCGTGTTTGGATTGTTCGTGCAAATTCGTCCGAATTCGGACGAACGATACGGGCCCAATGGACGCGGTCTATGATGGAGCCTCGTGTTTGGATTGTTCATGCTTATTCGTCCGAATTCGGACGAACGATACGGGCCCAATGGACGCGGTCCATGATGGAGCCTCGTGTTTGGATTGTTCATGCTTATTCGTCCGAATTCGGACGAACGATACGGGCCCAATGGACGCGGTCCATGATGGAGCCTCGTGTTTGGATTGTTCATGCTTATTCGTCCGAATTCGGACGAACGATACGGGCCCAATGGACGCGGTCCATGATGGAGCCTCGTGTTTGGATTGTTCATGCTTATTCGTCCGAATTCGGACGAACGATACGGGCCCAATGGACGCGGTCCATGATGGAGCCTCGTGTTTGGATTGTTCATGCTTATTCGTCCGAATTCGGACGAACGATACGGGCCCAATGGACGCGGTCCATGATGGAGCCTCGTGTTTGGATTGTTCATGCTTATTCGTCCGAATTCGGACGAACGATACGGGCCCAATGGACGCGGTCCATGATGGAGCCTCGTGTTTGGATTGTTCATGCTTATTCGTCCGAATTCGGACGAACGATACGGGCCCAATGGACGCGGTCCATGATGGAGCCTCGTGTTTGGATTGTTCATGCTTATTCGTCCGAATTCGGACGAACGATACGGGCCCAATGGACGCGGTCCATGATGGAGCCTCGTGTTTGGATTGTTCATGCTTATTCGTCCGAATTCGGACGAACGATACGGGCCCAATGGACGCGGTCCATGATGGAGCCTCGTGTTTGGATTGTTCGTGCGTATTCGTCCGAATTCGGACGAATTCATTTCGCAGCTTTTCGGTTCCAGTGGTCGAGAGGCCTTACTTACAAAGATATAATCTGACTGAGGCATACTGAGGAAATACATGTCACTGCGATTATTACACCGAACAAACGTACACACATCTAATATGTGACTGAATGAATGAATAAAGTAAATATATTTCTCTAATAATTAATTCATATTTTTAAAAAAGTTTGGGCAAGGCCCATCAGCTGGAGTGGATTTAAGAGCCAATAGAATTAATATAATATCAAAATATAATATAATTTGAAAAAATGTGTACAAAAATATGTAATAAATCAAAATATGAATCACACTAATAATTAAATTGTTCTATTAAAAATTATCTATATTTACAAACGGCTTTGAGATATTTGAAGAGGTCTTCTTCTTCTTTCAGCTTGCACATAGAGCAGCGGGACCTCTCTCTTATTCGCCAAGGCTTTTTATTAAGGTGGAACATCTCTGCTCTTGGTCTTATCACCAGCCGTATTGTATGGAGTTCTCTGCCATTTGCCATGTACGAAGTGCAGCTTTCTTGTAATTCAGAAGGTGGGACTGTGCAGCAAGCAGGTTTTCCTTTCTCTCTTCTTCTTCCAGGATGGCTACTTTAGTCAGAATTCTCTTTATTGAAGCTGCTCTCACTTCCATGGACCCATGAAAAAAACCGTCAATACTCTCTCCGGTTCTAATATGAGACTGTAGACAAACAGCAAACATTCGACTAAAAATTCGAGAACACTTAAAAATTTGGCCCATAAGTCCCAGCGCCCTTTACGAAGGCAATATTTCTTACATAAAAAAAAAAAAAAAAAAAAAAAAAAAAAAAAAAAAATGTTTCTAGGCGCTAATAACCTAGACGTTAAGCGCCATGAAAAAGAAAATAAAAAAAAAATTGTAACATCATCTGATCGTTAATTCAAATAAATTCATAATTTATTTGCGAATTTTTTTGTG
Source organism: Gonocerus acuteangulatus (assembly GCA_946811695.1). NCBI lineage: Eukaryota > Metazoa > Arthropoda > Insecta > Hemiptera > Coreidae > Gonocerus > Gonocerus acuteangulatus. The sequence goes on from OX328125.1 coordinate 20,778,127, forward strand.
AATTTTGTATTCACAAATTATAGTGGGAATAAATTTGTATTCATATATTTTATTGTGAATTTTTTTGGAATCACTTGATTATTTGTGAATTATTCACATTTTTTGTGATTATATACAACGTTTTCTATGAATTTATTTGTATTTGCAGAAAAATTTGCGAATAAAATTGTATTAGTATTTTTATATTTTATATACGTGAATAAAAATAAATTCGTATTCACACTTATGAATACGAATATATTTATATTCGTATTTACAAATATATGAAGTAGGAATAAATTCGTATTTTTATTTATAAATAAAATTATGCCCAGCTCTGCTGTTTACTAATCCGTGCTATGCATCTATTTACAGGCAGGAGAGTGGCAATAATTAATTATTCAACTCGCCTAAAACTTGTGTATTTAAAATAAAAATATAATTTCCATACAGAAAAAGGCAGTGAGAGATTGGAGTTTCAAAATGTATGAGGTGACCTTTGACCTGCCGACCGATCTTGACTAAAATCAATAACCTCCCTGTTACCTTCCTAAGACTAAATTTGATGGCCTCTATTACCTATGAGGCTCCAGGAGATATCAGAATTGCTGTTCCACTGTTAAGATTGTAAGATACAAAATATTTTAAAACTGTATCAATGTTCTTCAAAGACCTCACACTGATTTCCTCCCATCCGGCCGAAAATCTCTCTACGGGATAAAATGCAGTATTTTCTAACTATAACTTCCAAAAAGAATATGATATTACATATATTATATCAAGGATATATTTAATCAATTACCAGAACCAATAATTGTACTCGGTGATTTTAATACAGACCATGGGCGTATATAGAAAATAATTTCGGGAGGGACTGGTAAAATTTCGGGGGGGGGGCTGAGAAGGGTATGGAATACTAACAATTTAGAACTTAGCTTAGTTTTAACCAACTAAAACGCTATTACACCCAAAATAAAATACTTTTTATGAACTAAGTGATCTTCTTTAAGTTATTTTTAAGGGTTTATGACACAGTTATACCGATCAAAAAAACATTTCGTGGGTGCGGGGGCTGCAGCCCCCCCTATATACGCCCATGATGCAGACAACATTACCTGGGTGTTTCCTATGCCCACTTCTGTTGGTGAAATAAACTTGGTGATTATAAGAGCGGTTCTTCACTCATTTCATCGAATTATCTGGAACATTGGATGTAATAAACCTATCAGCCACAAGCCCTTCAGTTCACATGGTTACCTCGCTTGGACTAATTTGCTATAATAATAATAACCCATTCTGGTAGCTGTAGTAAGCATAGAACGCTAGTAAAATGGAATGCTAAAGTTGCCGCCTGGGATGAGTTGCAAAAATTCTGTTTACTGACTCAGTAGAGTCTTCAGACGACTTCATCGGGGAAAATATTAAAAGTGATAAGAAACGTACTTTGAAACTCTGGCTCGTCAAGCTTCTGCTGGCGTGTATGAGTGGCATAAGACCACAGCTCTGAAGACGGTAGCAGGAGCTGCTCAAAGCGCTTAGTGACCGAAATAAAATTAGCGAAGGAATTAAAATACTTGAGCTATTTAATCGGCTCTGGACCAGTCTTAAATATCCTACGGCTTGGAAGGAGTCAATTACTATACCAATCATAAATCCCAGTTAAGACCCTAAGCATCCAGTTGCTGGAGACCTATCCCTTCTATGCTATATGGGAAAGCTCATGCAGGATATGATGAGTTACCGTTTGCTTCATGAATTGGAAAAAAAAATTTGTTAACCACACACCAATCTGGATCCAGAAAAAGGTTGTCTACACAAGATCATCTAGAGCACACAATGAAGGACTCATTCTTCTCCCGCCAACACGTCATCACAATATTCGTTGATACTAAACGGGCATAAGACAGAGCACGGAGATATAGCAATCTACGTTATAGTTCAGAAGTAGGATGCATCTCTTCGTCAAGAGCTTTCTTGAGAGAATAACCTTTGAAGTGCGAGGAAGTGCCCTTTCTAGCCTACAGGAGTAGTTCCACAGGGATCTGTCATAGGTTCCACCTTATATTTAGGTACATTGGAGTGGCTGGCTGTGTTGGGAGAGAAATACATCGGTCGACGTATTTCTCAATGCAATAGTTGTCTCCCAACCGCCCAAAGAGTCTGATGCTCGATGTCTTCAGGATGCAATTAGTACAGTTATCAAACCCGTCTTAAGGCCAGGCTTTATCCAGAAAATACAATAGGTGGCCATTTTTGCAGACTTCGGAGGCGTCATAATCACTCTACACTCTTTTTAGGAGGTTCTGACGTAACCTACAGAGATGCTCGTAAATTGCTTGGGCTAGTCATAGCCACAGGACTGGCGAAACCATATTAACCACATTATTCAAAAATTTGAAGCAGCTTTTGGGCTCATGGGTGGAAGGTCGAAAAATCTGTATTTTTAATCGATGCACTGATTAGATCCAGAATGAGCGGTTTATTCTGCCAGTTAAATAGGTAGAATAATGTAGGGCTACGAATTTCTGTCCGTGCTTTTAGGACTAGCTCATTTGATTACATGTATGTGGAGTCTGGAAATCTACCTCTACAACATAGAAGAAATCTAACAGCACAAACATTTACGAAATCATTACGGGGTAAAAACTATCTTTTCTTACACGTTATTATAGAGAAGGAGGCCGTTTCAAATAAGTGTAGTTCCAGAAAGAAAATCACGAGATCGCTGGTTATAAGGACCGAGAAAGCCAAACACAGGATCTTGGCAAACCAACACCCAGGTATGAAACCACTGATTATCCTAGACCTCAATGTTGACCTCACATTAGCTCGTTACAAGTCTCTTGTTTTTAATCCTTGGGGTGTATAAACCCTCTGAAGCCCAGTGTATAAAGTGTCAGACAGACATTCAGCAACTGCAACATTATTTTAAAGACAAATCAGGAGTTCATTAACACATTTCTCGCCAAATCAACATTTTATTGGTTAAAATAAAGTAATGTGACTTACTCCCAAGTAGTCTCTAGAGACATTCATGTAGGAAAAATTATCGAATCTGAGAACATTACAATTCTGAGAACGTTATTAGTCTTCGCTATTCTGACTTTTTTTGTAACGAAATAACAACAAGGAACTGAGACGCTAAGAATCAGACTTAGATCTAGAAGGAACAACAACAAACATGAAGAAAACATTTCAAGTACAATATGGTATCACAAAATGCACTTTTCGGAATCAGGGCAGTTCATGCAGACTTTTCGGGAACATCCGAGGCAGATTGGGTTTTTGAATTGACTAGATTTATAAACCATCCTGAGCAAATAGTGCTTGATCATCAGAATCTCGCTGCTCATCATCAGATTCGTTCGACATCAAAGTTCGTATTCGTTCAGCGAAGTCTAGGTCATCAGGATGAAAAGTATCCACATCCCGATTCATAAATCGACCAGCCATAACTCCATAAAATTCACAACATTCACGAACAAAAAGATAATGTTAAAGGAAATAGATTAAATCTATTGAACTAGGGTTGCTGTATATAAAGTGTCTGAGGGACACGGAGGTTTGCTCAACTCACAGTGTATAAAGTGTCTGAGGGACAAGGTGTGTTTCACAAAATCGGGAAGAGAGTACTTCTAGTGGCTGTTAGATCACAACTGAAGGTTTGAATAGAAGCTTCTATAGAGTGTGGACAGCTAATGAGACTTTGGGATATCCTAGATGCTCACTTCTGCCATCATACTTCACTGAAATTTTCCTCGTGTCAGTCAGACCCTTTATACACACCATGGATTAAGATCAGTTTCCTTGTAACAAGCCAGAACTAAAGAAAAGATCGAATGATTTCCACGGATGGCTCAAAGAGAGGCAAAGGCTCTTGGGTGTGGTATATCCATTGTCAATAAGAGACAACAATCAGTTTCCTTGCATTCATTTACGAGTATAAGTCACGCGGAAAATTATGGAATTCTCGACACAAAAGTTTGGACTCGCTCAGGTTCTCATGATTCTCTGGCCGCACACAAAAACAAATTTACTAGCGACCCTCCTTTGTTGTCAATTATCAAGTAACTACAGCTCGATCTCTGGATCCCGAGCATTTTGGCATTGAGGGGAATGATAGAGGAGATGAGCTAGCGAGAAGTGCAGTATCAGCAACAGCTGATCCTGCGTTTCTTCTACATGTCGACGGTTTAAAACTTCTACAATAACAGCTAATGAAGACAAAATTAAGGTAGAAAACAATAATATAGCTCTAAATATTTAAAACGTTTTTAGCGTTAGCTTTAGCTAAGTATTGATAATATTAAACACTTTCTCCCTTGCCTAAACTCTCAAAGCCTTCCCTGGTCCTAAACGAGACATCATTTTTTTTTTTTTTTTTAGTTTGACGTATCTTGTGGTTCCTTGAAATGGGAATTTGCAAATTGTGGAACAGTCAGGAATATTTCACTCATATGTTCGGTCATGCGCATTTCAACCTTTCTATTTATTTGAACAGGCTATAGTAAGCCAACTGTCATTAGTTGTGCATGATTGCGAAAAATCTCGTAGTTATTACCTAGAACGCCAATTCTAGCGGTAAACTCACTCAAGATGGTAATGCTGAAAAATACTGCGGCAGGCAACGTGTTAAGTCCTACGCATATTGTATATTTATTGTAATTAACTGCTACAAGTAGTTAATTAACTAATAACACTACAATTATTAATAATTGTACTCTACGGATCTAAGATTGTGAACCTGAAAGCATTGTTAGTTTTCTTATATATTTTTCTTTAATACAAATAGTTTTACTACAAAGTCCACATTAAGAACATGCTTTGCCTACCTTAGATTTTCCTGTCCTTCTACGAAGATGAGGCATCGCTAAAAAAATATTACACGAAATGACATTAAATATTAACTGCGATTGAGGAGTTTTCTAGCTGCGTTATTATTTGAGATGAGATTGTTTGCCGTTGAGGTTGCGATATTGTCGGACTTAGGTTTTGTGGCTAAGAAAATGTGTCATATTTGCTGACTTTTCGGCTTGAGATTCAACCCGTTTTCAGGGCAGTCAGTTCTCTCAGACCAATATGTTGGCAAATATAACACTTGATTAACCAAACGACCGAATCCCGACAAAATCGCCTTCTGTGTAAAGTTTATTTTAGTATTATTATTATTATTATTATTATTTTTTCGAAATTTCATGTACACTACGTCTATGGTCCTAAGTGTAACCTCTAAGACTCTAATATTATATCCAAGTTATTTCTATCCTACCTTGGGACTGCATCGTCGGCGAAGCAGACACGCCTCCTCATCGTTGCGACTGTTCTATGCAAAAAAAGAGACAGAATTATAATCCATGTTGATACAAAAGCAACACACTGCGTTTTACTAAAGCTCATAACTCAGTGTACACTTTTGCGGGAGTACATTTATCATTTATTCAATCTCATTTCTAAAGGCCCGATAAACCTAAACAAGCAAACAGATCCGTATATAGCAAATCTATTCTCAATACTAGCTTTTCGTGAAAAAAAAAAACAACAACTAGGTATATATTAATATTTCTTAGCGCCGTAGAGTAATCTAATCTAAAGTATTCAGAAGGGGTTCTGGTTTAGTAAAAGCTAAACATATTGATGACACAAAACAATAATCCTATACTAAACCTAAATATCATAAACCCTCAATATATAGAATATAACTAGCCGTATGTTGTGAATAACGGAATAAAAGTAAATCTATTATTTAAATAGGCGGAAGGTCATGCATATATAAAACTCGTCAACATCACTTTATAGGCTTTATTTTATGCTCAACATGTTTCGCATCTCTTGACGCCTCATCAGGAGCAACTTAATTATATATACATAAATTTAGCCTTAGCTACGGAAGACTTTCCACAGGTAGGGCCACGTCGATACGATGCAATCAATAATTGTTTCTTTAAACATAACCTTTCTGTGATTACAGCTGTAATCCCAACGTATTTTGTTCTGGGGCGGTGATAAACTGCAAGTTTTCTTCTTTTAAACCCCCAACCCAACCCCAAAGCATTTTATTTTTATAAATCTGAATGACTATTACCGGATTCTTATCTGTATTTGTTATGTAGTATAGTTTTAGTGTTAATATTGCTTACATTAGTATTAGTTTTAGTACAAATAGTTGTATTAGTTATTTAGTTTGTATTAGTTAGTTAGTGTATTAGTAAAAAATATATATATATGACTGGCGAATAAGGCGGAAGGTCAATAAAATATCGCCACACACTTTTACACTTTTTATTTATCTTCCCTACATGTTTCGCACCCTTTTTGGTGCCTCTTCAGGGGAACACACTTAAACATTAAATTCAGCCTCAACCTGAGGAATGGAACCTTCCATTAGCAGGCCCTCGTCTAGACTGGTCATTGACTGAACGAATCCAATATGGTGCCAAATAGTCAGCTGATCGATAATCGATCTGCCATAAATTTAAAATTGATTTCAATTTCCAGATGAAACATAGACCTATAATACCATTTTCCTATTTTTTATCAAATAAATTAATGAAAATATTATTAAGATGGTGTATTTCCGTTTTTTTATTTATCACTTTTTTCATGTTTTTAATGATGTGTATGTTTTCTTTAATCTTTCTTTTCATTCTATTTCTTTCTTTCCCTAATATTCTGATGTTTTCAAAATCAAATTCACGACCATATTTTATAGCATGATAAGCCAACGCTGTTTTGTTTTCTCCATTGTCAATGGAATGTTCCATTCCTCAGGTTGAGGCTGAATTTAATGTTTAAGAGTGTTCCCATGAAGAGGCACCAAAAAGGGTGCGAAACATGTAGGGAAGATAAATAAAAAGTGTAAAAGTGTGTGGCGATATTTTATTGACCTTTCGCCTTATTCGCCAGTTATATATATTTGAGCTAAGGGTCATTTAATGAATAAGTAAAAAAAATAAATAAAAAAATGGATATATAAAAAATTACACATAAAAAAGAGGCAAAAAATTAGATATAAACATATAAAAAATATATATAAAAAAAGAAATACATATATGCATTAAAAAAAATAACAAATAAAATTATACATTGAGGAAATAAAAAATAAAAATTAATAAAATTAAAAAAAAAAAAACTATACAAGAGGAAAAAAAATTCTATTATTTGTTTTAATATTACTATACTGTATATTAGTATAGTAGTAACATTGGTGTTAGTAGTAAGCAATGATATTAGTAAAAAAAAAATCATAATAAAATACAAATTATCAAAATAACAGTTCATTGTCATGCACTGTCCTAAACACAAAATTACAAACCCTTTCACGAGTCTCTTAGGGTGAGTTTACACTTGCTAGTTATTGCAGGAAATTTATATCAGAGAGAAATTGCGACTAGTGTAAACCATGAGCAATTTATGTCTGAGATATATATTTCTATCACGAACTATAAGTGTCGACACTTCTATACCACCAGGTGTAAACACAGATTTTTACGAGAAGAATTTAATTTCAGAGATAAATATCTTGGCTACTAGCTGTATTGTCGACACTTCTATACCAACAGATGTAAACACTGATTATTTGTGCTTTTGGTGAATTTATCGCATATTAGAACAAATCCAGAACTGTCCTATACATATCCATGACATAAATGTCTAGCTATTTCTGTCAGTATGTAAACCTTCAAGAGAATATCTATCCGACACCTGAAATATATTTCCTGCGAGAAGTGTCAGATGTAAACGCACCCTAACATTACACTTGAGGGCGGTGAGGACCTAGACGTTTTCTGCCCTTTAACACCCAATCCAACTATCCATCTTATCTGTAATTACCAACGGATGTCAAAGTCTTAACTATACGTATCTTTGACTCACGTTATCTTCGCGCGAATAGTTTTCCAAATTTCCTGCTCAACTACTGTGTTTTGTTTGAGAGTTTTTAGTTGAAATTACAGAAAGTATCTAGTGATTACGAGAGTAATTTTATCAAAGTTGTGATTACTAGTATAATCGCAATCACATTTGTATTGAAGATTATTATAGTAATCTTAATCACATCTCCAGGGCCTGTGATTGTAATCATAATCGTAATTAGCCTATGATTATAGTTATAATCGTAGTTATGATTATGATTATTCCCAACACTGACAGGAAGGTAGCAGTGACCCTATTTCCTTATCTCCAGGGCCTGTGATTGTAATAATAATCGTAATTAGCCTATGATTATAGTTATAATCGTAGTTATGATTATGATTATTCCCAACACCGACAGGAAGGTAGCAGTGACCCCATTTCCTTATCTCCAGGGCCTGTGATTGTAATCATAATCGTAATCAGCCTATGATTATAGTTATAATCGTAGTTATGATTATGATTATTCCCGATTATTGCCGAATAATTAGCAATCAGAAACATGTTAATTTTTTTTTTTTTTTTTTTTTTTTTTTTTTTTTTAATTTTGGAACTCAAAGCAAGGAACAAGAGTTCCTCAGGTCGATACCCCTGCGAGTCCTGAAGGCCCGAGTTTTGCTTTAACCTTAGGTATATTTGTAAACTCCTTTTGCTGCCAAGCAAAGTTAAATATCGGATGGATTTAAGTATCCAAGAAAATTACAATTCTTTCAAGCTAAAATGGCAACAATTCACATAAAGAAAAAAAAAAAAAAAAAAAAAAAAAGTTTCTTCATTTGCAGTAGTTCTACGTATTGCTCTATTACGCAAGCAAAATACAAGTACAAAACACTTCCTCCATTTTAACACTATTTATACAGACAAACCCATTCATATGATCATTGAAACAAAGGAGTATTTCTTAAAGAGAAATACACCTATGTATTTTTTTTCCTATATATTGTCACATTATGCATAGAACCTAAATTGCACATAGAAACTGTTGCGATTATGTATAGTCATATTGTACGTAGGAACTATTTTCTTCGTTATCTTTATTTTTAAATGTTTGTTCATAAAAATGTCTTGTTTTTACAAAGCTATTTTAACTTTTAGCTCTTTGTTATTCACAAACTTAATTTATTTATTTATTTATGATGATGCTCCGCATCTAAAGCGAAGAACACAAACTTAATTATATAATTAGACAGATACATACTATAATGTAATTAACAATTCTCCCGAAGAGAGGAAGTCATCTTATCTAGGCTTCGGATAGGACACACCCGACTTACCCATTCGTACTTACAAGACAGAAAAGAAAGACCGACTTGTAGACAGTGTAACAGAACTCTAACTGTTAAACATATACTGACAGACTGTAGACAACTCAGCAACTTGACAATTCCACACGACTTACATGACTTACTAACAGAGGGTAGCCAATACATCGAAATACTTCTGACACATCTCAAAACACTGAACTATTATTCAAAAATATAATTATATGTATTCTTCTAATTTTTTTTTCTCTGTCTTTATTGTATAAAGTATGTTGCTTCATGTTTTGTCTTTTTCAATTTTTTATTTATTTTATTTTATTTTTTTTTTCACTAGTGTTTTATTTAAGTTTAATCTTTTTTAATATTACGACCTGACTACTACTTTAACGGACTTTGATTCTGCTGTTCTTATGAGTCAGTCACCTCCGTCGCGAAACTCAAAATAAATTAAATAAATAAATATAATGTAATTGGATTTATAATTATCAACATGTTAATTATTATGGGTTTATAATTATTATGTAAGATGTTAATTACTACGGATTTATAAGTATTATGTAATTGGATGAATATTTATTTCCATTTTATATCTGTATTTGGGCGAATCGCTTTCGATTTGTTACTATATAGTCGTATATACATTTATATATATAGGGGAAGGTGTTGTACCTTTGACCACATTGCAAAATTGATGTTTTTTTAGCTTGAATATTAACACTAAATTAATTTTTTTTAATTTAATTATAATTAGTATTCTATTGCTTATCATATTTAATTTTTTCAAGGTTCTAGCTTTACATTTAATATTTTTTATTAATTTTTTAAAAAATAATCGTACAGTGGTCAAAGGTACAACATGTAGTTGTACCTTTGACCACAAGGTTTTGTACCTCTGACTACGTAAAAACAATACAGCAGTCCAGAAAAAAAAATTGTATTCAGTAATATTGTAATTAATTGTAAATTTAATAAATACAGGACAAGGATGTAAGCATAATAAAAAAAATTATTATTGATATTATGTACTGCTTAATTTGCTGAAAAATCCAGTCCAACCGATAAACGTTTTAACTGTCAAGCGGGGGGTCTGCCGTGGTCTAGTGGCTAGCGCACTGGATTCATAAGCGGGATATGGTGGGTTCGATCCCCACCGGCGGCAGGAATTTTCTCATCTCAGGGCACGCTGAGAAAATTACTGGCTGCACCATGGATCTCGGCGCTAATGGCCAAGAATTATGTCGATGCGCCGTAAAAAAAAAAGAAAAAAAAACTATCAAGTGGATCCACTAGCAATAGTAGGGTATGGAAGTTTAGCCACAATGTCTTCAACATCAATATCATACAAATTTTCATCTTCTCTCATAAACTTGTCACTTTGTTTTTTTCAAGTTTGTTTTTTCAAATATTGGATCTTAAACATTGGACATTTAATACCACAGATCTCTGCGACTAAATAAGTAATAGTAATATGAATTATTTTTTTTAAATTTGTAGCAGAAGAACATAAAAGTTGAATTACAAAAAAAATACTCAGGTACCTTTGACCTGGTGTTGTACCATTGACCTAGTCAAAGGAACAACAACTAGTCGTGGTCAGAGGTACAACACCCTGTTAGTGAAAATTAAAAAGTATTCTAAAATTTTTAGGGTTAAGATAAATCAATTTCAGAGGCTACACCATGTTTCTTATTGTAATAGCTACTTTGTCAAACGATTTCCACCAAAAAATACATAATACAAAACATATTATGAGGCAAAATGTCATCAATAAATAACTTACATTTTTATGATAGAAATGGATAAGTATTTTTTGCAAGAATCTTCTTTGACTTGAATAATCCAAATTAGGTTACACAAGCCCTCTAGTGAAGGAGCTAAACACTAATTACACAGAAATTTATAAAATGTTGCTACATGCCGCCACAGCCTCGGTGGTCAAAGGTACAATATGGTATATATATATATATATATATATATATATATATATATATATATATATATATATATATATATGTAGATACACAATTACGTAGTAGTAATGCAAAAAATATGTTTTAAATAGAACAAATTCCTAATAGCTTCTTTAAAATTGTCATTATTCCTTATTGAAAAACACCTTATAAATTATTTAAAAACATTACTGGTCCCATTAACTTATTTTTCTCCGCAATAAATAAAAAATATTAATTAACATTATCTGTCTATTAGTGTAAAACATTTATTATAGGAGTTTATTTAACACTAGATTTACCAGACCTGGTACTGGTATAAATGTCAATAACAAAATATATATGTGTTACTAATATATATAAAGTAACATTAAGTTCATTAAATGTATTCTCTACTTATAGCTACAAAATTCATAACATCATTTCGGAAAGCTTTTTTTTTTTTTTTAAATTTATTTTAAAAGCTTCGCAACGAAGGTGACTTGCTCTTTTTAAAAATACATTTTTATACAAAATTACAACCTTATGGAACTAAATAAATCAAAAGTGTTAAGGAAACATAAAACAAAATTTGGTAGAGTTGTGTAGAAAAATAAGAGCTAATCATTATTTGCAGTATTGCTATTTACACTATAGTTACTATATTTACATAACATATGACTAAAACAACTAACATTAATTAATGGGTCATTAATTAATGAGAAGCCCACAGAATCCCGAATAGTCTTAAAGAAGCACTAAAGGATGATTATCAACACACACAAAATGTAATCAACTTCATCAAAGAAATAAAATTACAATTGTAAATAAAAATCATTGACCTGCCAATGACTCTTCATGAGTAGAGGCAATCATTGACCTGCCAATGACTCTTCATGAGTAGAGGCAGACAATTAAAAAAATAAAATAATTAATGGGTCTTGGAAGACACTATATTTTTGAGGCCTTCCTTTAATGGCCAAGTAAAATTGAATAGTAATAAATTAATTGACATTATGTGTTTAAAAGAAAAAAATTATTATTATACCATCGAAAAAATATGTCTAAAGGCTTCCGTCCGACTAAATTTTATCCTGGAATCAAATTTTTGTGTGTAGGTTGTGTTGTTTTAAAAATGTTAATATATCGTTAATGAAGGGGCTACCCTCTGTCAGTAGTTCCTGTAAGATGTAAGGTAATTTTAGTTGTTCTCGTATTCTGCATTTCATTACTAAGTGTTTTACTGTCATTGGAACGTTACACTGTTTGCAAATGGGTTGTTCTTTATTTGTCATTAAATAAGAGTGAGTTAGTAAAGTGTGTCCTATGCGTAATCTACATAGTATAACCTCTTCTCGTCTATTTCTTCGGCTACTTGAGCTCCATTTTTAGATAGTATTTTTGATTTCTCTCAGTTTGTTTTGGAACTCAGTTTGGAAAGCAAATGTTATATGCAGTAGGAATTTTGAATTGAGATTGCACGACCAGTCAAAATGACTAATGGCTAATTCTTTACAAGAGTTTCCTAAAAAATACACACTCGCCTAAATGTTAAACAGGAAAATAAAGCAATTTTTGGAAATAAATTATCTTGTAGAAGCGAGCAGCTGGATTAAATATGAGCTGAATATTGATTTCATCGACTGACCCTGCTAGTCTATTATAGATTGATAAGAAATTATATTCTAATGCCTTAGTTCTTGTCAAACCACCATCAGACAAACGCATCGGGAATTAACCAGGGAATCTGATGCACTTTACCAATATATTCAAACATTGTTTAACCCTTAAGTAGGGAGGTGGTTTACACTAACGTAAGCAGGGAGGTGGGGTGCTCACAACACCCCAATGAATAAAATCGCTCTCACAAAAAGTCTTTAAAATTAGGACCTACTTTATTCTTTCAATTTTTTAAACCCATTACCTATATTATATAACCAAATAATGATTTAAAATGCACAAATATGGTATTTTTTCTTAATAATAAAATTTTAATCGTTTTTGTTCATTTATAATTTTGTTTTTTTACATTTATCAAAAATATGACTTTGATGAATAATAAAAAAATTCTTAATCAAGTTTAATTTGATTATTAAGGGATAGAAGAAGACAAAACGAGTACTTAATTTAAAATATATTCTTGCAAAGTATACCAATTTAATCTGTAAATTAGTGCATATTGCTAACTCTAAATGACCACAACAAATTTACTTCATGTCATTCATATGCATAAATGTTATTCGAAAGCAACAAAAAATCCTTGTTTTCTTATTTAAACCTTGCTTTCAGTGTGTCTTGAACAACCGGTTCATCTACCAGACATTCTGTGATCCGCTTTTGGTGCTGGTTGTGGTTTCATCCTCCTGGTCATTTTGGCCACCTGATGTATTTAGGAATCCAAGATTCTGTTTCTCTCTTTTCAATTCGTGGTCTATTCAGTTTAAACCCAATATCTCTCAAATAGTTAATGCCGGCTATGTGGAGGATTCTAAAGAAGACAGTTAGAGGCCACGCCCAGCTACAGGATGTGTAGCGTACATTTTGTCAATGATGTCTACACCACCTTTTGGTAGATTATAAAACGTTATTATTTCTAGCTTCTCATCTCAGCCTGCTATAGTGATTCTTCATCCCACAGTTCACTTGATGTTTCATCGAAGGTTTTTTTCTGATGCAAATGCAACCTCAATGTGAACACAACCACTATTTAGGAATGTACCAAAGATATGAAAAGGATTGAAAATCTTTAAATTGAAAATATAGAGGTAATTAAGTCATGGGGTGCTGTGAACACCCCACCTCCCTACTTAAAGGTTAACACACAAGGGACCGCGTTGATTGTGGAATTTTCAAAAATGGACAAAACCTCCGTTCTTATCTCTATTTGTCATTTGGAAAGCTTGGATAAGAAACAGTTAATGTTTTGCCTCAAATTCTTGTAAAATAAAATCTCAAAGCTAAGCAAGATATCAGGCTGTACCGTATGAAATGTCAGTTTTGGACTTGCCGATTTCCGTCAAATGTCTTGAAACTGTCGTGGCTCCTACTCCGAGTTCTTTGGCATATTCCCTAGTGCTTTTTGAGGGACAAGCTTCAACCCTTTCTTTCAGATGGTCATTGTCAAGCTTGGTTTCTGGCCTTCCTCGCTCCTCGTTGTCAAGGTCAAAATTTCCACTTCGAAACCTGGAAAATCACAGGTAAACAGTTCGTTCATTCGCCTTTCCCTCCCCGAACGCCGTGTTAATGTTCATACACGCCTCAGCAGCGCTATGACCGAGCTTAAATTCATAACGAACATTAATACAGATTCCCGTTGAAGTCATAGTTTAAGTTTTATTTTTTTCTCAGATGACCGTTCTCACAACACAGTGGGCAAGCTACTGATTAAATAATAGGAGAGCTTTAATTCTATATGAATAACAATGATGTTTGTAAATAATGAAATAAAAAAGGGGAAGGGTTAAATCGCAAAGTGAACAAAAGTTACATTTCATACGGTACAGCCTGATATTAGGCAACACAAATGAAAACTGGCCTAAGCGGAAATTACTCTATTTAAGCACCGTTTCCTACGAATGAGATTACTCTATCAAAATTCGCCTTATTTTTAGGAAATTTAATAGGCTTTCGACTAGATACTTTCCATTTACTACGATTTCTTATTCGGTTTCAAGTTATATAAGAATATATCAACAAATATCAAGACAAGCCTTGTTCTTCCCATTTTCTTCGCAGTTATAGATAGGACTTTGGACTAAGCCCTTTCCGTTAGATTCTCGACGTTCAATTACTATTTTAATTTTTTATATCTTTTTTTATGTAATAGCATTTTATTATTTTTTTTTTTTTTTTTTTTTTTTTATTTTTTTTTTACGGCGCATCTACATCCAGGTCATTAGCGCCGACATCCAGGGTGCAGCGAGGAATTTTATCAGGAGGTTGGGAATCGAACCCACCATCTCCCGCTTATGAATCCAAGGCGCTAGCCATTAGACCACGGGAGACCCCTTTATTTTTTATTATTATTACTATTGTTGTTTTACAAACATTTTTACAATCGTCATCTTTACAGACTCACTCAGCTCTATTCATTCTCTATCATACGTTTAAAGTAAATATCCAATAATCACACGCATACTATCCCAACTATACAAACTACAGGACACCAACATTCATATGACGTTTGTACGGATTCGTGGACATGACAACATTCCAAGAAACGCTGAAGACGATAGGGAGGCTAAATTAGCAATGATTTGATTAACTGTAAACGACAATGACATGACTAGACATGATGTACATAGAGTTATTAAACGACACATAATCAAAAAGTGGGGGCGAGGTTAGCTCAGTGGTAGAGCACTGGACTAATAAGCTGGAGGCCTGAGTTCAAATCCCGAGCAAGCACTAATGATTTTTTCTTCTAGTGTCTTCGTTCATGGTTTGAATTCGGCCTCCCTGACCGTCCCTAGGCCAACCCAGCCTTATTATAATTTAATAATGGGTACCTTGGGTGCTAATGACTCCAACAGTGGAAGCTGCCAAGAGGAAATTCAGGCGGCCGGAGCATAGTACTGACCACACTATCTCCCTAGTGCGGCGTATGGTCATGAATCAGATACCTCTATAGTATCTGCCCCTCAGGGCCCTCGTGGCCTGTTACGGGACTGATTTTTTTTTAATCAAAAAGTAGCAAACTGACTGGACATACACACAAGACAACAAGTTACGGGAGATTAAGCCGACAATAGGAGCCTGGAGTGCCAGTATCCGGAATGTAGGGCGAGAAGAAGTCGTGCTTACTAGACTACGAATTGGACATTCAGACTTGGCACATTCATATTTGATGACAAAATAGAACAAACCAAACTGTATCCTTTGCAACGTTCCACTATCAATTAAACAAACTACATACAGACTGCAGAGAAAGAGAAAACATTGACTTACCACATGATTTACACGAACTACTCACACAGGATAGAACACACATCGATAATATACTAAAATATCTAAAACATAAAAAGAAATTTCAACATTTTTAAGCGTCTATAATTTATTTAAGATGAAAATTTCTATATATTTTTCATTTTTAATGTTTTAATTTAGTTTATTTATTTATTTTTATCCCAAACATTACTATTTTATAAATAATCTTCCCAATTATGTATAGTCTTTTCTTGTTTATATTTGTGTGACATGTTTAAGTCATGTTTATATGTTTCTGTATAATTGCTAGCTTAGTTAGCACATTGACTTAAAGAGCAAATCACCACGTTGTGAACTCTTTAATAAATAAATAAATACAATTCCTTCATCATTATATTCTTAGTTCTATTTGCATATATAGTTTGTTGGTTGGTTTATTAGCATAATTTGCTTTATATATTTAATTTTTTTTCCTATGCTCACTGGTTCATCAGTATGTTATGTGGATCGCAACCCAATTTAGTTGAGCAACTAAAGTCTCTTCGTTAAAATAATGTTTTTCTCACTAAAGGTGTTCGATTTCGTTCGCACGATTTTCAGCGAAAACACTATGTTCCAGTGGGCGAATTCAGCTGATTAATATAGATAAATATATATCCGACACAGTTCATTATAAATACATGTGTATACGTATGTATATATGTTGTGAAAAGTGAAATTTTATAGCCGGCACATCCGGATTGTGTCATGAGGTCAACCACATAAGCGAAAAGCCTCCCTAAAAGAATATTTTGAAACAATGAAAAAAATACGAACTAATTTTAAAATATATATATATATATATATATATATATATATATATATATATATATATATATATAAAGTTTCATTCAGCTATTTTGATTGTTCTCCGGCTGTCTTTAGTTTCGTAAAAATAACATAAGTCCAGGCCAACTTATAAATATGCTCCATGTATTTATATTTTAGTCGTAGGAGCCATACTTTTGCATCCTTGCATTAGAACTCAGTTTCAATCCTGTAGAATTAATGAGACATCGCTGCAATATAATTGTGGTACCACCCTCAAAACCAAAATTAAAATGCGAAACTTTGGGGCGTAATATTTTCTCCCATTCAACGATATTAGGACTCGAAACCAACACGTAAAAATAGTTTTTAACAGAAACAATTTTTTTAGGGTATTAAATCAGCTGGTTCAATAAAATATAATTTTTTTTAAATTTTAACGTTTATTTATAATTACGAGTTATCTATAGGTTACCATAATTCTCTAGCCTTTTCTTGTTTTCTAAAGAAAAGCCACCACCAACGTGGGAATCGAACCCACGACCTTAGGCACGGAGTGCATACGCCTTAGCACTCACGGCCACCGGACCTTCAATCTTTATATATAAAAAGTCCGTCACGCAGGAGCTGCATAACTAAGGACTTTCCTCAGAATTTGGGTAGTGTAGACTGCTTTCGAGAACAATTTGCTTAAAATAGCCTACATAAATAAAATAAAAACATGAATAGTTCTCTTTTAATTTTGTAATGAGTAACTGATCAATTATTAATTTGCTTCCAGAGTTATATTTACACATGGTACCTACTACACTACGTAATAAATACAAAAAACCTCATATTATCGTATTTTGATCTAACGCAGGAACAGGATACAGTCACTCTTGTGGTAGAATGCGCTCCTTGCGGCGGCTTTGTGAACCTACGTCTGGCGGGCTTTTCTATTGAAATATATTACAAATTAAACCCCCGCTTTCCGATTGACCGATTCAGCTCATTTTTACAGCACTTCTTTCTCATGAGTTACCCACGACGTATACCGCGTTTCGTTACAATACAGCAGAAATTACGACCGGTATGAGTATATTAGGAATTTGGGTCCGGAGTAACCCCCCCCCCCCTTCTAATGAACCGATTTAGTTTATTTTTACAACACATATTTACCTGTAGATTACCACTACGAATTCCGAGTTTCGTCAAAATATACCAAAAATCACGGCTGGTAGTGGCGAATTGGTATTGTGGGTCCGGAGTAAACCCCCCTCCTAATGACCGATTCAGTTTATTTTTATAACACATATTTACCTGTGGATTAGCACTACGAATACCGAGTTTCGTCAAAATATACCAAAAATCACGGCTGGTAGTGGCGAATTGGTATTGTGGGTCCGGAGTAAACCCCCCTCCTAATGAACCGATTCAGTTTATTTTTATAACACATATTTACCTGTAAATTAGCACTAAGAATACCGAGTTTCGTCGAAATATACCAAAAATCACGGCTGGTAGTGGCGAATTGGTATTGTGGGTCCGGATTAAACCCCCCCTTCTAATGAACCGATTTAGTTTATTTTTATATCTCACTTTTCTCTCTATATTACCACAACGAATACCAAGTTTCGTTGAAATATAACAAATATTACGGCTGACATAGTCAAATTAGTGTTTTGGATTCGGGGTAAACCCCCCCTTCCGGTGGACCGACTTTGGTGGTTAACGAACTCGTTCAATCGATTGCTAATTGAATGCTATATACCAAGTTTCGTGACGAAAAAACAAAAACTCTGGCCGCTATCGTGTTAACAGACACACACACACACACACACACACATATATATATATATATATATATATATATATATATATATATATATATATATATATATTGAGAGAGAGAGAGAGAGAGAAATTTTAACGGGGGTCATTTTCGGTGTTTACTAGGTAGGATCGATAAAGATTTGAAGACATTTTTCAAAAATTCCGTCATGAGTCCAACCTCAATAGCTACTTTCCTTCGGAGGAAAGTGCTAAAAACACATGACTGTCTATTTGTCGGTCTGTTTTTCTGTATGTTCCTTATACAAATCCACATCGTTTGACCGATTGCGACCAAACTTGGAACACTGGTAGTTCTTGATCCGGGAAGTCTCGTAGACTAGGTCAAAACCGTCAACCAGCTGTCTGTCTGTATGTTTGTTCCTTATACAAATCCACACCGTTTGGCCGATTTTTACCAAGCTTGGCACACAGGTAGGTACGGGGAGTGCCATAGGCAAGGTCAAAAACTTCTAACAGCTGTCTGTCTGTATGATTGTTTGACTGATTTTGATCAAACGTGGCATACATGTAGGTCTTGATTCGGGGAGAGTCATAGGGGGGGGGGGGGGGGGTCGAAACTATGAGCCCAAATAGTTACAGATATGCGTTATTAGAGTTTAATATTCCTTATTTGGTGTCTAATTTATTTTTGCTTTTCTAGATGCAGAAAGTAGGTGTAGCATGGTATACCGGTTAACAGCTAGTAGGTGTAGCATGGTATACCGGGTAACAGCTAGTAGGCGTAGCATGGTATACCGGGTAACAGCTAGTAGGTGTAGCTTGGTATACCGGGTAACAGCTAGTAGGTGTAGCATGGTAT
Organism: Gonocerus acuteangulatus; assembly: GCA_946811695.1. NCBI lineage: Eukaryota > Metazoa > Arthropoda > Insecta > Hemiptera > Coreidae > Gonocerus > Gonocerus acuteangulatus. Next base: position 20,797,572 of record OX328125.1, read on the forward strand.
ACCGGGTAACAGCTAGTAGGAGTAGCATGGTATACCGGGTAACAGCTAGTAGGAGTAGCATGGTATACCAGGTAACAGCTAGTAGGTGTAGCATGGTATACCGGGTAACAGCTAGTAGGTGTAGCATGGTATACCGGGTAACAGCTAGTAGGTGTAGCATGGTATACCGGGTAACAGCTAGTAGGAGTAGCATGGTATACCGGGTAACAGCTAGTAGGTGTAGCATGGTATACCGGGTAACAGCTAGTAGGTGTAGCATGGTATACCGGGTAACAGCTAGTAGGTGTAGTATGGTATACCGGGTAACAGCTAGTAGGTGTAGCATGGTATACCGGGTAACAGCTAGTAGGTGTAGCATGGTATACCGGGTAACAGCTAGTAGGTGTAGCATGGTATACCGGGTAACAGCTAGTAAAATATAAATGAGGTAATAGTTTATTAGTTTCTTAAGGCTTATTACACAGTAATTCTTATTTTACACAACTCGTACGAAACGGACCTTCTTTATAAACAATATTTAGTTTATTAGTCCTACCTCTGCGATGCATCGTCTGCAAAGTAGACACGTCTCCTCATAGCCTCTAGCACGAACTGGCTTCCCTTCTAAATATGGGATGATGAAGCCATGTTGCCGAGGTCGCTGATGGTCTTCCCTTAGTCATAGGATCGGCTTCAACCAACAACCACAGGTACGCTAGCTCTTAGAATTTTCATAGTTTTATTTTCTGTACCCAAACAAATTTGGCTTTCTTCATTCTCTCTGTCGAAAGATAACGCCGGCACAAAAAAATGTGTAATTTTCCAAAGACGCCATACAAATATTCTTATGTATTTCGACAAGCTGAATCCGAATCCGGAGTCTGTTTAACTCCATCACGTCAGGTTTGAGAGCATTTTAAGATAAGATTTCGTATCAAATCGTTGGCGAAGAAATAAATAGAGCTTCAGTGGTTTTGAGGGTCGCTGAATTCGAATCCGGGGTCTGGTTCACCCCATTGGCACAAAATCAAGGTCATTTCAAGGAAAAATATGTCTATTTCGCAAAAAAAAAAAGAATTTTGACTGCAGATTCATTTCATGCAAAATAAACATATTTGTTTGTGAAATTACCTTGATTTAACTTCGATGGGGTAAAACAGACCTCGTATTCGAATTCAGCGACCCTCAAAAACATGGAATCTCTTGTTATTTCTTCGATGACGGGTACATACGAAATATGACCTTCGAATACTCTTAAACCTGACGTGATGGGGTGAAACGGACTCCGGATTCGGATTCAGCGTGTCGAAATACATAAGAATATATGTAAAGCATCTTTGGAAAATACCACTTTTTTGTGTGTGTGCCTGTGTAATCGTTTGTATAGCCTTTACTCCCTCCATCCATAGGAGGTGACCCGCATGTGATGTTGACCTCATGACGCAATCTGCCGACTAGAAACCTTTCCGATATATTCTCACATATATCGAAATCGGTTGCAAATTCGTCGTAAATGTATGCCAGCTATTCGAAAGCTTATTACATTTTCTACAAATAAGGTTCTTACTTAAATTTTAACGTCCATTTATTATTAACTACGAATTTTAGGACGGGTTATCTATAGGTTACCACCCTTTTCTAGCCAGGATAGGGGTGATGCCTTTTCTTTTTTCTAAAGAAAAGCCACCACCCCTAGTGGGAATCGAACCCACGACCTTTGGCACGGAGTGTTAAGAGCTCACGCCTTAACCCTCACGGCTACCGGGTCTATAAGGTTCTTATGCGATTTTCGATTGAGCAATTTCGTTGCTTAAATTGAGTAATTTCCGCTTAGGCTACTGCCAGTTTCCTGTTGTGACGACTAAGATCCCGCTTCTGTTTGACTTTTCATTTTTTATTTCTACACGTGTTCTTATTTTCCACGAAAAATCAAAACAAAACTTTCCATTCTAAGCTTTCCAAATGACACTAGGAATAAGAAAGGAACACGCATAGATTACGACAATTGCGTTATCTATATTTTATAGTGATGCAACTTTCTTTAATCAAACATATGCCATGTGGAAAGTCAATGAAAAACAATTTATTTATTTATATGATTTAAGAGCTAGCAACTAGGCGATTAGCTCTATAAACACCTAGAGTGCAAACATAATAAAAGGTCTAGCACATCAATAATAAAACATTTAAATAAAAAATTAAATAACTGAATCTATCAACTATACAAGACAAAAAAAAGGGCAAAAAGAGACAAAAAAATAGAATAATAAAAATACCAAACAGAAAGGTCAACTATAAAATAAAAAAGTCCGACTCGCAGGAACTGCAGCATCTTAGCGCGGTTCCGTTCATGTCCCTAGTGCCATTTGATAAGCTTAGAAAAGAAATAAACTTATTTTTTTTATATATCTCGTGAAAATTGTCAAAATCCTCTCGAACATCTCCAATAAAAGTGGTATTAAGGCGTCAGGGACACCGACAGTAGCTAACTTTTACACAGAAGCGGAAATTACAGAATCTGGCTCTCATTCTAAAGCAAAGCTCTATAAATCAATACAAAATATGCCTAATAAAGCCTTTCTAGAGGATACAGAAGCATGGGCGTATATGAGGGGGGGCTGAGGGGGCTGCAGCCCCTCCCGAAATTTTGAATTGATGATAAAAACTTCTCGTAAAACCCTTAAAAATAAATTAAATAAGATCACTTAGTTCATAAAACATATTTTATTTTACGTGCAATAGCGTTTTAGTTGCCTAAAACTATTCCAAGCTCTAAATATTTAGTATTCCATACCCTGGAAATGGTCTCAGCCCCCCCCCCGAAATTGTTTTTATATACGCCCATGTACAGAAGGATCAAGAAGAAGTACACAAGATTGAGTAGAATACCCTGCCTAATATAGCCTATATAGAATAATATGCCGAATAAAACGTATCTAGTAAATACACAAGGACAAATAAAAGTCTTGACGAATAACAAGTCAAAAAAAAAACTTTATTTAACAAAATAAAACAAAGTTTAGTTGCCCAACTACAATAGAATAATATACCTAATTAAGTCTACGGAGTAGACACAAATGGACCAAAAACAAGTCTTGTGGAATATTGATTTTTTTCTAATTAAATACTTTTTATCAATATTTAGTATATAACCTTTGTTGAAAATTATTGATTGCTAATTGATGAATCGGTTTACAACTAAGTAGTCTTTATGAATATTTAGTATATAACCTATTTTTGGATCTGTGTTTTTGGGGTGCTCTCCGCCTAGGCTTTGTATTTGTGTCGGCAGATACCTGGGGTATATTTACAGCTCTTGAGGATTAACTCTTAGCAGGTAAATTTCCTGCGGCCCCATTGTGTTCTACGGGCATTGAACCGCCATATACGCTCATAGTATCTAACCGTTGTGAAGTTTATTTTTTGGATTTAGGACTTAATATACATATGTAGACTAAATCATAGCAAGAAGTAATCCTCCGTCGTCGGTTCTTAACTATGTAGACTCGCTAATGTTATCCAATCTTAGATACATCGTATTTAAAATCCACAGCAAAAACACGAAATTTCATCAGAATCCCCTGCTGAATAAAACTTATATAGAATAATATGCAAAATAAAGCCTATCTAGTGGATAAAAATAGAGGAAAAAAGCCGTTCGTGGTGGTAGAAAATCTTAAAAGTATTTCGCTCAGAAATCTCCGAAATATTGTCACTAATTTTACGTATCCTGTTTTATAGCCAAATAGATTTATATTCTATAATCAATAAGAAAAACCTACTAACAATAAAAAACTATGGGTAACAGATGAAAATAGGGAATACCAAGAATAATTCTAAAGAACGAAATCAACACCAGTACTGTAATCTAGATATTCATACGGCATCATCGAATTCTAACAAACAAAATATTGATTCTAATTATACGTATCCTGTTTTATTGACAAATACATTTGACTACTATAAGCAATTAAAAACACTAGGGAATATGCCAAAGAACTCAGAGTAGGAGCCTCGACAGTTTCAAGACATTTGAAGGAAATCGACAAATCCAAAGCTGACATTACTTCGCTTATTCAAAACTTTCTTTAGAACCTTTCTTGTAGACCATTTAGTAAGCTTTCGAATGGTAACCTTTCGCTTCCCAAGATTTTCAACCGTTTTCGAGATATTAAGAAATTATACGAAGTTCCCAAAACTTTTCATTATTTCTGACAACAGACAATTGGTCTCATTTTACCTATCCTGTTTTACACACACATACATTTTCCTTACAAATACAACATAAGAAATTAAAGAAATAAAAAGCAATAAAAAACCAAGGGAAAGAGACAAAAATTACAAAAAGAACGACAAAAACCCGTTCATAAGAACAAAACAGACGTATTTGAAGTTTTAAGCATTTATTTCTCCGATTGACATAACCTAATCAAAAATAGTTTTAGAATCATTTTTGTAGAGAATTTAGTAAGCTTTCAAATAGTTTCAATCCACTTACCACGATTTCCCAACCGTGTTCGAGATATTAATGAAAGTATACGAAGTTTCCAAAACTTTTCATATCTGTTCATAAAATATTTTATTCTAACCCTTCCTTAACTCCAAACGTAACATAACTTTCAACATATTAGTTTTAATGAAAGTAGAACATGCACATAATGTTTCAACTGAATCCCGTTATTCTAAGTACCCAAACCAAAAACGGTATTCAAAAACTATTTTTCCAATTTTCTCGACAACGGTTAAAGCTATCGCCTTGAAAATGGTTTCATTCGTTTTTCTAGCCCAAGAAGCCTATAAAACGAGTACTTACAAGCTTATGAACTCAAAAACGTAAGCGTTACGATTTTTTCTGCGCGAATTTCGCCCCAAACGCCATCTTCCAGTGGGCGGATTTTGCTGGTTAACGAACTTGACCTTTCAAATTGGACGACAGATTTTTGTACCAAATTTCATCAAAATCGGACCATTCGTCTTCTATTTAGAGAGCGAACAGACAAATATATATATATATATATATATATATATATATATATATATATATATATATATATATATATATATATAAATAAATATATACATATATATATATATATACAAATTTGAACCACCGTTATTTTCGGTTTCTAGGGGTTCTGAAACGCAAAATTTTCTAGTCGGCACTTCCGGATTGTTTCATTGTATCAACCTTATAAGCGGGGTTCCTCCCTATGGGGGAGGGAGGAACCGCGCTAAAACAGATAAGTAATAAATTATTTTTAATAAACTAAATCTTTTCCCTTTATTTTGTACAAATAAAATTGAATTATAAAATTAATTTTAACATACTTCAAATTTTACGTTTTTGCTATATTCCTTCGTAAATTTTGTATGTGTTTTAAAAAGTCTAAAATAATAGATATGTGCGGGCTACCATCTGTCAAAAGTTCGTACATATCATGTGGCATGTTGATGTTTTCACGTTTCCTGCAGTCTGTTAATAAGTGTTTTACTGTTAATGTCTTATTGCATTCTGTACATAGTGGTATGTCTTGTTTTGTCATTAAGTAAGAGTGAGTTAGTAGTGTATGTCCTATTCTAAGTCTTGTAAGGACTACTTCTTCTCTCCGGCAGCTTCTATTGCTGGAGTTCCATTGTTTTATGAATGGCTTTATCTCCCGAAGCTTGTTTTCATTTAAAGATAACCATTCAGCCTGCCATTTATTGAGTACGTGAGTCCTTACAACCTGTTTCATGTCGGGTTCTGTAACCAGTAAAAAGTCTTCAGTAGGACGTCTTGTAGCTAGCTTTGCTAGGATGTCTACGTCAGTCGTTTTAAGTAAATTATAATGCCCTGGTAGCCACAGCATAGTGATCCCAATGTTATTATGTTGTAATGTGTTTATCTGTTCAAGAATATCTGTGACAATTGGATGAGTGTTATAAATGTCTGTGAGGGAGAACAAAGAACTTAAAGAATCTGTGAATAGGGTGATGTGTTTCTGTGTAGTGATGGACACATTTGACAGGGCTAGGTAAATCGCGAAGAGCTCGGCAGTCAATTGTTGTCTTTTTATATGCTTCTTTTCTCCAAAAGAAAATTCTGATGGCAAGCTTAATTAAAACACTTTATTCTGATCATCAAAATTATAAACGTTCTTAAAACTGGCCTCCTTGCAGAACACAGTGACGACACCTTGTCACACCGCTGATGTAGTCCTTGCAATCTCATCATGGTTAGTTCTCATTTCCATAAATCATTAGCGAATCCTTGCGATCAGGTAATTTATGTCCTAAATAGGTACTTCGTACACTTTCCTTAATCGAACCGTACGCTTAAAAATCGAGTGACATCAGATCAGGGTTTTCGGCTGGCCGATGCACAGGTCAACATTTATAACGACCTGCCTCAATGAACATTATATGTAGATTATTTTATATATAGGAATATAGATTAGGACAGGACCTCCCAACCAGGGGGGGGGGCGTAGAGAAATGTCAGAGGGGGCCTATTTCCGAAAAAAATTCTATTTAACACGTGTGTACATTAACTGTTCCGAATTGCCATTCAATACCTGATATACAAGTTTCGACGAGTCACAACACGACTTGTGACGCACCCCCACCCCAGCTTCCCGCTTCAATCCCTCTATCACTCGTAAAACAAATGCGTTCCGCACTGTTAATAGTTCGTTCGCATAAAAATCCAAGTTTCATTTCAAATCTATTAAGCGAGAAATAAAAAAGATAGACGATAAAAAAAAAATAGGTGTTTCTTATTTTTGTTGTGAAACTTAAGGAGGGCATGAAAATACTATTAGCACTTTCCTCCGAAGGAAAGTAGCTATTGAGGTTGGACTGGAAGAAATTTTAAAAAATTTCTTCAAATCTTTATCGATCCTACCTAGTAGACACCGAAAATGACCCCCATTAAAATTTATATATATATATATATATATATATATATATATATATATATATATATATATATATATATATATATATATATATATATCTGTTAACACGATAGCGGCCAGAGTTTTTGTTTTTTTGTCACGAAACTTGGTATATAGCATTCAATTAGCAAACGATTGAACGAGTTCGTTAACCACCAAAATCGGCCCACCGGAACGGGGGGTTTACCCCGAACCCAAAACACTAATTTGACTATGTCAGCCGTAATATTTGTTATATCTCAACGAAAATTGGTATTCATTGTGGTAATATAGAGAGAAAAGTGAGATATAAAAATGAACTAAATCGGTTCATTAGAAGGGGGGGGGGGGGGGGTTTACTCCGGACGCACAATACCAATTCGCCTCTACCAGCCATGATTTTTGGTATATTTCGACGAAACTGGGTATTCGTAGTGGTAATCCACAGGTAAATATGTGTTGTGAAAATAAACTAAATCGGGTCATTAGAAGGGGGGGTTTACTCCGGACCCAAATTCCTAATATACTCATACCGGTCGTAATTTCTGCTGTATTGTAACGAAACGCGGTATACGTCGTGGGTAACTCATGAGAAAGAAGTGTTATAAAAATGAGCTGAATCGGTCAATCGGAAAGCGGGGGTTTAATTTGTAATATATTTCAATAGAAAAGCCCGCCAGACGTAGGTTCACAAAGCCGCCGCAAGGAGCGCTTTCTACCACTAGAGTGACTGTATCCTGTTCCTGCGTTAGGCCAAAATACGATAATATGAGTTTTTTTGTATTTATTACGTAGTGTAATAGGTACCATGTGTAAACATAACTCTGGAAGCAAATTAATAATTGATCAGTTACTCATTACAAATTTAAAAGAGAACTATTCATGTTTTTATTTTATTTATGTAGGATATTTTAAGCAAATTGTTCTGGAAAGCAGTCTACACTACCCAAATTCTGAGGAAAGTGCTTAGTTATGCAGCTCCTGCGTGACGGACTTTTTTTTACTTTGTGGAGGCTCGGCGAAATAAAGGTTGGGAAAACCATAGATTATGAGATCAGTCCGTGGGCATCGGCCGTCCGAAAACCTGTTCTGGAACGCATTGAGATTGAAATGTGTGGTTGGTGGCGTCGAACTACATTTTTTGTCTAGTTTCACCCCTGAAAATTAACCTGGATCATTTTCGGTTTCTAGTAGGTAGGATATATGAAGAATTGGCGAAATGTTTCAAAAATTCTTTGATGTGTGTAATCTCAAACGCTACCTACATTCCTTCGGAAAGTACTAAAGGTCTAGAAAGATAGGTGCATGTTCGACATAAGCTGATTGCACAATAGGATATTTCGTCACTCAAAGGTTCTGCTATGAAGCCGTAAAGTTTAATTTTATTAGACCTAGAAGAGGTGTTATCAACAATACTAACCCCCCCCCCCTGAAGGGATAGTGGTAGATAAAACAATTATCTTTTTATATTACATCATTATGGTCTTAAATTATTGGTAAAATGCTAGAAATATCCCAAAAAACAACACTAGTCCAAGAAAAACGCAAAGAACTAAGACACAATTGTTAAAAGGCGTTCTTTCATAAGCCCTATATAAAAATCATTAAACGTTATTAGATTAGATTAGATATGTTTTATCTCAAAAAAAAAAAAATCTTCTTGGTCGAAAAAATTAACTTATGCCATGTAAAGCTGCAAGTTCAACATAATTTAAAACTTTTTTCGGAGGAAGGTGCTAAAACACAAAACAAACAACAAAAAACTTTGAATTCTTAATAAAAAGAATTTTTCAATTCTCAAAACATTTTAAATTTAACACTGGACGCATACATTATTATAAAATAATAATTTCTTTTTCTAATAATTCTTAGCAATCAATTTAAAAACTTTTCAAAAGTTTATAATATAAAACGTATACTTTAACGATTTTCATATATGACTTTTTAAAAGACTGCCTTTTGATAAGTTCATTTAGTTTTTGGCGTTTTTTCTCGCAAACAAAGCAAAAACGAGATATATGCCGGAGGGTTGTTTTTTTTTTTTTTTTTTTCATCCTGCATCGATTCCCGAATGTTTTGCCATTTATTTTGGGAACAACCTGTGAAGAGAGAAAACGCACTAAAATTATTTCTGCGTTGATTTCCCCATACCAGAACAATGTTAATAAATATTATCCGGGCCAAAAAGTTCTTTTTTTATAGATGCAAAATAAATAAAAATAATTTAATTAAGAATTTTGGTAATTATAATAAAAATTCATTAAAAAGATATGTCCATAAAAGGCCGAAACACATATTCTTGAAATATTTATAAATTGTAATCTGTAAGTTTATCTGTGTATCATATTTTATTTTGTATGTAACATATTTTCCGTCTAGCAGCATATTTTTTTTATGTATTGTACTACAGTTATCATACGTTATGGTGTTATTCTTTATATTAATTATGTATAGGTTTTATTTCATTTTGTTTTTCCTATATTGCAAAATATGCAAAAAAAATGTGTGCAAAAATTGCAAAATTGTGTGCTAAATTTGTTACAACATAGAATAATCATTAACAAAAAGTGGTATCAGAAACAGATTGTTATGTTCTTTTAAATAAATTAATTAATTTTGAAAAATAAATAAATAAATATTATACTTCGTTTCCTAATTGTAGAAAGTTGCAACCTCGTTCGGAGATACCCCTCTTTTATTAATAATTCTATATAGAATTAATAAATAAAACAAAAAGACTTAATGTTGTTTTCATATCCTCAACAGAGTCCCGACAAACTCTTTGTGAATATGTTCCATATTGAGAGTAACGAGAGCTCTGACCTATTTTCAAGAGTTGACCCATAAACTTGGAATATGACCCTTTATATCAGATCAATGTTTCAGCTTAGAGTCTATTTTATATTCAGAGTTTCAACCCTTACCACAAAGTATGGCTTAGCACATATAACTAAAATATATTTAAATAAGCGTCTATAATTATTTTCTCTATCATTGTTACTATTAATATTTTAAGGTGCTTCAATTGCCAAGATCAACAGCAACATTCTTTTCCCTAGGATTTTTAAAAAAATAGGATTATGACAACTTGAGCATCTGGCTCAAAATGTCGACGATAAAAACGCATATATACCAGCTGTGCTTAGTCGCAGCAGATAAGTAGTTATTTTATTACGTTAAAAAATGTATCATCAAAATTAACGCTACTGAATAATTTTGTGCAGTTTATTATTGCACGGTTCCCGTCATTCTACTATACGGCTGTTCATCAATAATTTATAAGTAATCAATTGATAACTTATCAATTATTGATAAGGAATCAAAGTATAATGTTTCTGGACACTGGGACCCTCCGGAGCAGTGTTAACAAACAGATAACCTAAAGATTTAAATAATGCCAAAAGTCTGGAACAAGTTTTAACTGAATCAATCGTTCTGAATTTTCAAACTGAAAATTAGATTGTGAAACTAGTTGTTTCAATGTTTATCGTAAACAGTTACACATGTCGCTTTAAAAATTGTTTCATTCGTTTCATTGTATTGTATCAAATTTCATAAAAATCGGACCCATTTTGAGTGAGCGAACACATGAAGGGAGGGAGGAACAGCACTAGAAGGGTAAACAATAAGTATACATTTTGCATTCCTGTAGCCGTCCAAGTGACAGTTTTTCAATCTGTAAAATGTTATTGGAAGCTTAAATGAATTTTTTTTTTTTTTTTTTGTTTTTTTAATATTTCAGGTAGGTGAATTATTGCGTGTGGATTTTGCAAATATTTGAAACAATGTTATGCAAAAACTATCAAAACAATTTAAACGAAAATGAGTGGGTTTTATTATATAACCTACATTTTTTTTTTTCTTTCAAATATGTAGATTCAAGAAGTATCGAGACTAAAAGACTTACACACAATGGTAACAATGGTGTGGGTTCCTGGTCATGAGAACCTTGGAGAGACTTCAAAAGCAGACGAACAGGCAAAACTTGCTACAACTAGCCGCCCACATGACCAGCACTTACATCAAAAGACTTACCAACAAAAATAACACACACTATACTGAATAGATGGCAAGCAGCGTGGTCCTGCACACAAGATAACCACCTCAGGGAAATAAAGTGCAGTATACAGCCATATTCGTCAGATGAACTAAGGACGAGACGCGACGAAGTAATACTAACGCGACTTAGAATCGGACATACACGACTCACCCATTCGTACCTCTTCACAAGACAAGACAAACCACTATGTGAGGCATGCAACGTACCTTTAACTGTAAAACACTTACTAACAGACTGCCCTAAAAGAAACAACTTACAGATTCCTCGAAGCCTCAGTGAACTGTTATCTGATAGGAGCCCCCACATTGATACCATACTGACATACTTAAAGACGACAAAGACATTTAATAAAATATAATAATACCACACATAACCCCCAAGTCAAAGTTTCTTATTTCAGGATAATATACCTCAGATTTCAACTCCGCAAATATCATTATGATTACTATTTATTATTACCATTAAAATTATACGTTTAATTCTGTATTTATTTATTTTATTAATTCCTTATATATTTCTTTATTATTTTTTATTATTATTCTTTTCTTTATTTTTCTTTTATTATTCATTCTCCATACCCTTTAATTATTAACTTTGTTACTGATCCTTAGCTTATAATTTATTATTTTATTTATTATATTTTACATAAATTCTTTTATGGCACATCACCATTGCTGTGCAGCTCTTAAAGTAAAATAAATTAAAAAAATTTCAAATATGTATTTTACACCCATTTTTTCATAAATATTGATATTATAGGTAATTTCATTACTTTTCAGGCCTTGCGAAGTCTCTAGCGTGAATACTTTCGGAGTTAAGAGCAAAATATGTACAAACAAAACGCGTTTTTAAACAAATGTACAATACACGTATTTAAAAAAATATCTTAATAAAAATTTAAAAAAAAAATATACTTGGAAATAGTAATGTTCCGGGAATTTTTCGATTTCCGCATGCTGAATCACAGCCACGAACAAATTAAATAAACATTCTTTAGCCCAGACAACAGAACATGTTTAATATTTGTTTTTGAGGTCGCTGAGTCTGAACCGGGGATCAGAAAACCCCCAAGACCTCGTGGCTTAAGTCTAATCACAAAAAACTCATAATTTAGGCTATTTTACACTCTAATCTTGTTATTAAAATCTGTTACCAAAATAAACGATTTTTCGCTGTTAAAATTCAGTGCTCAGAAGTACAAATTTTTTGAGACCTCCGTGAACTCGATTGGTCCAGTTGGAGCCAAATTTACAGCTCTTTGAAAGTATGACTTTTCTCAATATTTTGCGTTTTTGCTCGTGTTTGAGTATTTAATATGTTTTCGATGCAAAAATTCTGGGCGTTCTTATACCAAAATTGACCCAAGATCATCGGAGGTGGTTCAGTTATACGCATCAATTCCGCGAAATCCCCACCCCCACAACCCCGTGGTGCCCGAAGGGGTCCGTAGCAAAATTCCCCGAAAACCCTCTGTATGTTCGAATACTTACTGGTTGCCAGTTCAGTTGATAGGTTTCGGCTGAGGCAGTATAATTCTAACAGTGTGCAATTTTATTTTAGTCACTTTCATTAAATATGTATTAGTCTGCATTTCGTTTAATTTTCACCTCTATCCATTTTTTTTTCCTACTTGTATCCGATTATCCGGAATATTGGATAATCCATTATGCTTCGAGTCCCGAACGTACCGGATTAAAGGAAGTTTACTGGAATTAGATTTTCGCACAAAATAGCATGAGGATCCAACTAAAAACCGGTGGTCCTTTTCTAAATCTTCTGTGAATATCAGTCAGTAAGAACGAAGTTCATTAATAAACTATACTCTCAGTACAAAAGGGGAAAAAGTCAAGCAAAATAAAGATTTAATCGAATACTAGCTAACAACAATAGATTTGGTCGGGACTCGTAGGAAGTTGGTGTGCTCGGCCAGAAAGCCCTGAGTGGTGTGGAAGTATCGGTCGATCAGATCTAGGTCACCTCAGCTGGCGTCGATATTTAACCTTATTTATAGCAGCAGTACAACCTACCCTTCTATATCCCCCCTCCCCACCCCTCTACTGCACATCTATACTGGCTTTACTACTATACCCCCTCCCCTCTCCAGCAGCCAACTTCATATTCTGGCTTAATTGTATGATGTCAGGGCCGATAAGTAGTTATTTTATTGCGTTAAATAATGTATCATCATAATTAACGCTACTATATAATTGTGTGCAGTTTATTATAGCACGGTTCCCGTCATTCTTTAAGTTATTCATCAATTGGTAAGTAATCAAAGTATAATGTTTCTTGACATTGGGGCACTCAAGAAACAGAAAAAGTAGAGATAACCCGTTATCTACAGGTTAACAGTAGTTGAACCAGTACAGGTTAAAATTCGTTGTCAATAATAAATGGACGCTAAAATTTATGTTTCCAATATGTCATTTGGAAACACCCATTATATTTGCGAGCATAACCAAGAGGTGTTCTGACTGGGGATGCTGATGGGTGAGGAGGCTTTGCAAGGGTTCGGGATATTATTACCACGGATGGAGCATCACCAGGTATAGCATAAGCTCCATGAGGAGCAAGATCACAGTTTAGTTCTAGTAGTTCAAGGTCTGCCATCATAGTGGAAATGAAACGTAAATAAAAATAATATTACGAAATAGATACAGTACAGTAACAGCTGACCTGTTATAGTCCTATCAACGCATGCTGCCTAGGCTTGCCTGCTTTAACCAACTAAAACTTCGAACCCCTCTAAAAATACTTAAAAAATTGAATATATGTAAATCCTTTCTTAGTGACTGTTTACGTTCTATAAGGAGTGTCCATGCAAAATTTCAAAACTTTCTGTCAAGTGGTTTAGGCTGAGCGATGATAGGTCAGCGAGAGAGTGGTATTTGACAAAAATATAGTAGTTTAGCGAGCTGCAAATTCTTTTTCAGCGCGCTTCAAGTAGTATGATGTCAAACAGGCGTATGATGTTATGAAGGTGATGAGAGGCTCCAGAGGTAATGAATACATAAATCGTTGTGTAATGCCAAGTTTGGTACATCTCCCTCCCACTAAGCTAAGCTGGACAAGTCAGAAGTACGATGTCAAACAGGCGTATGATGTTATGAAGGTGATGAGAGGCTCCAGAGGTAATGAATACATAAATCCTTGTGTAATGCCAAGTTTGGTACATCTCCCTCCCACTAAGCTAAGCTGGACAAGTCAGAAGTATGATGTCAAACAGGCGTATGATGTTATGAAGGTGATGAGAGGCTCCAGAGGTAATGAATACATAAATCGTTGTTTATTGCCAAGTTTGGTACCTCTCCCTCCCACTAAGCTAAGCTGGACAAGTCAGAAGTATGATGTCAAACAGGCGTATGATGTTATGAAGGTGATGAGAGGCTCCAGAGGTAATGAATACATAAATCGTTGTGTAATGCCAAGTTTGGTACATCTCCCTCCCACTAAGCTAAGCTGGACAAGTCAGAAGTACGATGTCAAACAGGCGTATGATGTTATAAGGTGATGACAGGCTCCAGAGGTAATGAATACATAAATCCTTGTGTAATGCCAAGTTTGGTACATCTCCCTCCCACTAAGCTAAGCTGGACAAGTCAGAAGTATGATGTCAAACAGGCGTATGATGTTATGAAGGTGATGAGAGGCTCCAGAGGTAATGAATACATAAATCGTTGTTTATTGCCAAGTTTGGTACCTCTCCCTCCCACTAAGCTAAGCTGGACAAGTCAGAAGTATGATGTCAAACAGGCGTATGATGTTATGAAGGTGATGAGAGGCTCCAGAGGTAATGAATACATAAATCGTTGTTTATTGCCAAGTTTGGTACTTCTCCCTCCCACTAAGCTAAGCTGGACAAGTCAGAAGTATGATGTCAATCAGGCGTATGATGTTATGAAGGTGATGAGAGGCTCCAGAGGTAATGAATACATAAATCGTTGTTTATTGCCAAGTTTGGTACTTCTCCCTCCCACTAAGCTAAGCTGGACAAGTCAGAAGTACGATGTCAATCAGGCGTAT
>OX328125.1:22272130-22429630 GCA_946811695.1 Gonocerus acuteangulatus
TTCTCTCTTCCTATCTCTCTCCTCTCTTTCTCTCTCTCTCATCTCCCATTCTCTCTTCCTATCTCTCTCTCCTCTCTTTCTCTCTCACTATTTCTCTCTCATCTCTCTTTTTCTCTCTCTATTTCTCTCTCATCTATCTTTCTCTCTTACTATTTCACTCTCTCTATCTCTCTCTCTCATCTGTCTTTCTCTTCCCCCATTTACTCTTTCAACTCTGTTTCTCATTCCCTATCTCTCTCTCACCTCTCTCTCACCTCTCTCTCTCTCTCTCTCTCTCTCTCTCTCTCTCTCTCTCTCTCTCTCTCTCTCCCGCCTGTTCGTCGATCTCTTCTTTCTTGTTTCCTGTTTTGCTCTCACTCTCTTCCTAGCTCGTCCTCTCTCCTGCTCTCTCTTGAGCCTCTCTATTGTTCTTACTCTCCAATCCTCTCTCATGTCTCCTTGCCTCTGTCCCCTCATTCTTTCTCTATCTCTTGCTAACTCCATTTCTTACTCTCTCTTTCTCTCTCATCCTTTTTTTCACGTTCTCTTCCCACGTTTCGTACTTCCTCGGTGTCTTTTCTCCTTGATTCTTTCTTTTGAGCTCTCTTTGTCATATTCATTTACTCACTTTTCTCTCTCCGTTCTCTTCTCTCTTTCTGATTCTCTCTCTCTCTTTCGCCCTCAGTAACCCTTCGTCTCTCTCTCTCTCTTTCTCTACCTTCCCCTCTCCCTCCTGATTCCGTCGCTATCTCTATTTTCCATGCTAACTTACAGAATTTATACATTTTCCAAGTCTTTGCTATTTATATTCCTTCAAAATTTCCTTTACTACACTGTCGGCAAATCATTCAATTATTCTTATGAACATATTTGAAAACCTTGCACTTACACTCTCAAATTATTTTTACTCCAATTTTCTTCTTACCAATTTATTAAATTAATTTCCTTATATTCCAAAATCCTCACCAAATTCTTATTCAATATATGACTTCTATCTTCCGTTCCCATTCCTAACAACTCATATAACCTTTATAGAATTCTCTCATTTTCCTAATGATATTTACTTCTGGCACTCGTTCTGTAATTTTGTTTGTAAATATATAATACATTAATGTTTTGTATGACTTCCCCCGATTTACTTCTTTAAATCATAGTGACTCTTCGAACCTCGGTATTTTATATTTAAATGTATTCTCGTTCTCATATCTCTTCTTTTTTGTCTAAATATATGACTATAAAACTTCTCTACTCTTCCTTTCCCTTACCGTACATTTACACACATATATCCACACTTATACACATGTTCCTCCTCTGCCTCGTAGTATATGTTAATTCTCTCTTTATAACCCTCTCTATATCAATCATATATGGCCATGAAGGAGTTTCCATAAACAAGATGACTGTTGCACCAACTTTTCGGATAAAGTTACTCGTGAACCCATGCAAGTACCTGTATCCGGGAAGTACACCGTACACAGTACCATACTTAGCGTTTACATGATTCATTTTTATAAAACCTCTGGTGTTTATATTTGATGAGTTTTTTTTTAAACTGTGAGATGCAGGAGGTGTACAGTTTAAACCCTTAGATCAATATAAAAAACCGTTCCAACGGCCAAAAAAAAACAATATTTTCGGCTTTCAAGTACCAATTTCTCCGAATATGATTGCTCTATCGAAAAGAGCATTAGAATTGTTCTTGTAGGAAATTTAGTAAGCTTCCGAACGGTTACCTTCAACGTACCACGATTTCCTAACCGTTTTCATTGTATCTAAATAAATATACGAAAATCACCAAACTACCCATAAATGTTTATTCAGATATATAATATTTCCCATAAATTTTGATTTATTGGTTTAGATGAATATCAAACTCTTAAAACATTTTCAAAACAATCAACCATCTCCATGAACCCAAATAGAAAATTAATCTTTTCTGAAAAACATCATAGATATTGCTTTAAAGCTTTGTTAATATCAAATAGGTAGCTTTTTAAAGTGGTATTGGAAGCCTATAAGCGTAAAACTTTTTTTGTAGAGGTAAAGCGCGAAGAACAGATAATATATATATATATATATATATATATATATATATATATATATATATATATATATATATATATATATTTTGTGGGAGGAAAATCCTTCATGGACACATGGCGAGGATAACCAGGTAGTGTCGGACTCCAACCGACTAAAAACCTCCCCCCCCCCTTGTTCTTCGCGACCATGATGGAAACCGCTCACGCATTACTTCATCATGATATCTGTCTAATTAACTTTGTTTATTTCCTTCTCTTTCGTCTCCACGATTGTCCTGACCACGCTGTAGGAATAGTGCCATGTTTCAACTGAAGTTAGGTCCCTCAAAATTATATATATATATATATATATATATATATATATATATATATATATATATATATATATATATATATATATATAAATATATATATATATTCAAATATGTACCAGCGGTATTTTCCTTACTTAAGGGGTCTGAAACGTCGATATTTCTCATTGCTTCATCGGTCGGACGTCGATAGCGTGTTTCCTCCATATAGATGAAGGGAGGAAACCCGCTAAAAATTTAAAACAATTTTTTTTAATAAATTACACGCGCTAAATTGAAATAAATTACTCAGATTTCTTTCTTACAAAGTCATCATATTGAGTATAAGGGTGTAGGCAATTCATCGTTGTTTTCTAAAAAAATGTTTACATTTCTTTGCACAGACACTTGCGAAATCATAAATTGTGATGATTGATGAATATTATTTTGTTAGAGTTTGTGTAGGTAGTTAGGTTGTTTCATTGAAATAATAAACTTTTTTTTTTTGGTTGGAAGTGACATTTATTCAGTCTTAAGACATGAGTAAAATGTTAATTAAAAAACTGTTTGTTTGAAAAAAAGTATAAAAAACTATTATATAAATAACTTATACAGATTTGAGAAAAGGTCACTAGTCTCCATAGGAGCTAGCACATCACTATTAACAAAAAATGAATCCTGTAGTTGGGATTTAGTTGTAGATGGTCTTACCACCCCAGGCGATGTTCTCAGCTGGGAGGGAGGATGAGCAGGGACCTGAGAGGACGGATGGGAGTGGAGCAGCTTCGATGGATGGGAGGGATGAGCAGGGAGCTGGGAGGGAGGAGATTGGAGCTGGGAGGGATTCTGGGACGGAAGAGCGGAAAGCACGGATCCTCTGTTCGACGAGGTTCTTCACAATCCTGGACCTGACTGGGACCTGGGTGACGGAAGTCTCGACGATGGGTCTGTACCTCCTCTCGACAACTGGGACATGACGGACGGTCTGGTGTACGATGGGCTTGAATTTACGCTCAACGACTGGGACATGGGTGGTCTTGGTCTCTTCTACGCTACGGGTGATCTTGTCGGTGACTGGGACATGGACGGTGTAAGGCTCAATGACAGTCCTTGTCCTGGTCTTGACGACTGGAACGTGACGGGTCCTGGTCTCGACGACTGGACGGCTGAACTTCTGGACGACTGGAACATGACGGATGTATTTCTCCTCCTGTTGGGTGACGTGCTTCTCGACGATTGGGATGTGACGGGTGATCTTCTCTTCTTGTTGACGGATGGTCTTGCGGACGACTGGGACGTTGCGTACGCACTCATCGACAACAGGGCGGACGATACGTTCAACATTGTGGGAAACGCATTCACCGGCTAGGGGTCCTGGGCCGTAGGAGATTCCTGGTCCTTGAAGTTGGCCTGATAGGGGGCCTGAGAGTGGGTATGCCTCTGGGGCCCATGAAGGCTCGGCACAGACAAGCTTTAAAAGAAAAAAAAAAAAAGAAAAAATATTATTAAAATGAAGTAAAAAACAAAACTAAAGAGAAAAAGTAAAATAAAGTAATATGAAACTTTTTTCCAAAGTAAAACAAAGAATAATTCGTATTTATCATATTATTCTTCACATATAATGTCAGTATATGAGCAGAGGATGAAAAAATAAACTAAACATTTTTCGGTAAACGTTTCCATAAATATAATTCTATTATTATCCAGTTTTCACTATTCCCTCTAAGAAAATGCATTTATAACCACACTTTTAAAGTTGTTCGTTTTTAAGTTAAGTAAAATGGGCCTCTTAATATTATTAAATTCCAGAGTCATTTCCCCTCAACCATTGAAATGTTATCAAGAATCTCACTTATTCTTTAATTCTGAAATTCATAAGTTCACTTTTAATGTTTATTTTACTTTGTACCAGAATGTTGTGAGAACAATCAAATTATATTTCGTTATGTTGTGTTTCCATATATAAATCATTATGTGTATTTTTGTTGTTATAAGAAACAGTACAATGATGCTTATTTGTTACATTTTTTCCTCGTTGTCCTCTAACATTTGTTTCCTGGACAATCCGGTGGTGAGAGATTCATGGAAGATTAAGAGTATATGGTATACAATCGAGATTGGAAAATGTTAAAAGTGGATTTAATAACCTGTCATAATATATTCGAAATAAATTAATACTCTGTCAATACAGAGAATCAAAAGAATCTAATATTGTTTTACAAGAATTGTTCATTTTGCTGTATATTTCTTTCTATCCTATTATCGCCAATAAACACAAGTATTCTTAACATTTATTAGTTTATTTATTTAAAATGTTTTACAGTATATGCATTTAATATATTGTTGCACATTTTTATTAGTGCTCTTATGTTCAACATAATATTTTATTGTGTCCAAAAAATTTGTGTGCTCAGGAGTTATAATTTTATTTGTACCTTACGTTTATGTAGCCAGTTATTTGGGCGGGTGAAAAGATTTACGCTTGAAATAAGGCAACGTAAATCTAAAAAGCTCCCCAAATATTGAAAGCCATTGAACAGTGCAAATCAAAGAACTTTTTCAATGGATATTCCAATTATAAGGATATCTTGTTTTAAGAGAGTTTTCTATTTGTTTTTAATGTAAATGATGTTATGGTACGTTCAAGTTCCGTCGTTACATTAACGGACTGCAGGAAACGACGAAATTTGAACGTACCACATGACATGAATGAACTTTTGACGGATTGTAGTCCAAATATAGACACTATCCTACGCTTTCTACGCAATATACATTAATTTGAACGTACCACATGATATGAATGAACTTTTGACGGATTGTAGTCCAAATATAGACACCATCCTACGCTTTCTACGCAATATACATTAATTTGAACACCATGATTTTTTTTTTTTTTAATTTTATACGTAGATACGAAAAGCAATTGTTACATTTTTATATTGTTTTTAGTTTTTACAATTTTAGACTTTATGATGATTTATTATGACAAAGTCTGATAAACCACTGTGCCAAATCTGTAACAAAGACCTCACAGTTCAACATATACTCGTATATGTTGAACTTTGAGGTCTTTGTAATGTAATTTGTAATGTAGACTGTAATTTGAGACAAGACTTGGAAATTCCACGAGACATGAACGAACTACTCCGTGATAGCAGTCACCATATCAACGCTATACTTACCTTTCTTAAAGACAACAATATTTTTAACAAAATTTAACAAACCCCAGACCAAACTCCTCAAATAGTCAACATGTGGGTGTAGTATGTATTACAACAACCACTTATTTTTCTTAATTCATTGTCTTTGATTGTCTAGACGACCCAAACTATGCTTTTAACATTGCCGTTGAAAGTTTTTTTTTTTTTTTTTTTTTTTTTTTTTTTTTTTTTTTTTTTTTTTTTTATAAACATCACTCATGACGTGATTTATTCATTTATTCATAATTATTTTACATAGGATCCTTCCTATTGATTGTACATGGGGCTATTGTTCTTATGTATGTTGTCATATTATGCATAGAACCTATATTGTAAATAGAAACTGTTGCGATTATATGTAGTCATATTGTACATAGGAACTATTTTCTTCGTTTCCAAAATGTATTGTTTTTTACTAGTTAATTTTACTTTTAGCTGTATGTTATTCACAAAGTTAATTGTATAATTAGATTAAAACACACAATAATGTAATTGGATTTGTAATTATGTAATATTGTAATTATTTTGTTGTTGTTATGTATTTCTATTTTATATGTGTACCTGGGCTTATGTGTAAAAAAGACTTTATATTTGTTCTTTTTAAATGTTTTCAATTTTTTTGTTCAATTTTTTAAACATTTTGTAGAGTGTGTTGTTTTGATTTTTTAGTTGCAATTTAATATTTCATGTTATTTACTTCTGAAAAAAATTTACTTGCACCCTACTTGTTCAATAGAGCAAGTTGTCTTTGTGGGCTCTGAAAAATCAAGTAAATAAATAATGTGAATGAATTAATTATACATGAATACAACTTTGTTCCAGTTAATTGAAACTTATAAATTTGATTTCATAAGAGTTTTATAAGCGTTTGTACCATAGTTATTACCAATGAGAATATTGTCATAAAACGTATATTTTGTGTATGTTAGAAATTTTGTAAATATAGTAATTAAACTTAGGGGATTTTTTTTTTAAATTTTTTTACTTTTGTATATATTTTTTTTTTCCAACCGCACCCAATTGTCTACTATTTTTTTTCTATGTCAAGGATATGATTAAGGTCTTACCTGTAGGCCCAGAAGGAAGAAGGCGAGCTTGGCAACCATGTTCCACCGGGGTGAGATTTGATCTGTTTCGCTTCTTATCCCGAAGGTCCTTATATACAGTAAGGACGATAGACGTAGCGTCGCCGATCGAGGCACGCAGTCTATCAACCATATTCCAAAATATTATTGATACAGGCGGAGTGAGTGGGTGATAAGATGTTAGGTGAGGGGGCAATGTACCTGTGCGTCCGCGCGGTTTGCTCTTGAGCCTATCTCGGACATTCCTTCTTGAGAAACATTCGCGAAGCATTGTTCAAGAATATCAGTACGCACGCGGCCTTGACAAGGGGTAAGTTACGAAAAATGTTTTGTCGCTATTTGAACGAATTACAAACAACATGTTCGCCTCGTTTTATTTATCCTGGACCAAATGATAACTCAAATATTGTAATATGCCAGACAAACGTACCGAAAATAACTCAGTTATGAAATCCCGAATAAACATTCGAAAAATCAGAAATTTCAACAGAATACGATTTGTACAATAATTATATAAAAATTTACAAAAATATGGATTTTTTTAAAAATTCCTGGAGGTAAGTATTTTTTGTATTATTAACTTCTAAAGGTAAGTATTTTCAAAATTCTATAATTTTTATATTATATATTTTTAGAAAGAAAAAAAAATACCTATTTCAATAAAATTTCACTGTATTTGTTCTGCCTTAATATGAATAAAATTAAAGAAAAAACTATTTTGAAATCGTTATTACTATCCTGGTCATTTTATAAAGTGTTATAATAATCCGACTCTTATTTTTATTACTATATTTTGTTATAAATTATGAGAAGATTTCTCCTTCGTACCAATAACGAATATCTCGAGTTGAAAGGGTAAAATAAATCAATAATTTCCATAGGATTATAATCTAGAATGTAAAAACATCTATTATAATACAGAATCTAAGAACATCTATTATAATACAGAATCTAAGAACATCTATTATAATACAGAATCTAAGAACATCTATTATAATACAGAATCTAAGAACATCTATTATAATACAGAATCTAAGAACATCTATTATAATACAGAATCTAAAAAGTGCACACCAACAAGATTAGCAAGAAATTACGAAACATTTAAATTAAAAAGTTATATACGTTTATTCCTTTACATTTATTTTAGGATGTATCAATACCGAAATATGTAATGACTGTATCTTGGCGGCCTTCATGCTGAAGCGCGGATGAAAAAAAAACATTTGATCCTTCAAAATTCGCGTTTATTAATAAAACAAAAAACAAACTAAAAGCAGTGGCTAATCTGTCATAAGTAAAGAAGTTATATTAAATGTTCAAATGAAAAAATTTGGAAATATATTTATTAAATAGCTACACACACATATATATATAAATATATATATATATATATATATATATATATATATATATATTTATGTATATATATATATATATAAATATATATATATATATATATATATATATATATATATATGACCGTTTTAAATTATTTATTATTCTTTATTTAATTTATAATTTTTGTTTCTCCTTTGGAATAGTTCAATCTAGAATTTTTAAAATAATACACACATTTAAGCATACAATGCCAATGCCCTTTATGATATATTTTATAAGTTTATCTATTTATATTTGAAATATTGCTTGGTTTCCATGGGTGTGAATCAGTAGATACGGGGCCATTCCGATATCCTTGTATAATATAAGTAGACGTCTTTGCACTATCGTTTATGATAGTTGATCCGATAGTTTGGAGAAGATAGGTGATATTTTGAAGATGAGGCGTTTTTACACCAAGACCAATGCCTCGAGACGTAGATAAGAAATATGAAATAAATAAATAGTAATTATTATTTATAGAAAAAATCATTGTTCTATTAAAATTTAGTAAGATAATTTAATTAGAACAATAATGTGAGCCCTTCGCTTTCTAAGCTAAACTCTCATTAGATATCAGTATACTTTTTTGAAAATAATTTGAGTCACTTAAAGTTCAGTAACTATTTACAACTTTTTTATGCTTTATTATTTTTTGAACCGCTTACCTTTTTCTTGACACAATGTTTGTGCAAATAGCTGACGTTTCTGTGCATATGTAAGCAAATAATTATTTTTGACAGATGATTGAGTGTTTTATAGTTATAGAATACACTTTCAATAGGGTTACACTAAAAAAATATAAACACTACCTATAAAAAACATAATATAGGGATAGAATTCCTGTTGATTTTACTGTTTTACGACATACTTATTTATTTAATCACTGCTTCGCAACTTAAGCGACTTAGCAGATAATATAGTGCTGTATTTATAACATATAATGATGTTTATTTGTTTACCTCTGAGATATGACCATTTTTGATCTACCTGCTCCATCCGATATAGAAAACCATGATTTTATTGACATTTATATAAACATATTTAAGACATACTTATAAGTAAGTTTATATAAACATATTTACGACATACTTATAAGTAAGTTTATATAAATGTCAATATAATCATGGTTTTCTTTATCGGATGGAGCATTTATATAAAAAATGGCCATATCTAAGAGGTTTATTTCTGAGAACACTTAGCTATCCATTAAATTATTTGTTTATTTTTATTGATTAATAAAGAATATCTTAAGTTTATTTATAATCACTTGATAATATTAAAGCGAGGTCTTCGTACTCGGCGAAAAGACAATGGTAAGTCACATCGAAGGAAAGCTTGTTGCTATTCGATCCGATGATAAACCTCATAATGAGGATTATACCTTATTGATAGGTCATGTAAAAAAGTAAAAGATAGATTTCCACTCATTTCCTGGGCACATATTTAACCAAAAGATCTTCAAGTCTGATAATCAAAAGGCCCAGGGTTGTAGTAGCGCGAAGGAGATCAATACGCCGCATAGTCTGCTATAAACAATGTTAATCGATGGAAGGATTTGGAAAACAAAAAAATAATAAATAACAATTGAGTTAGTGAAATTAAGTAAAATCCCTGGCATATAATGAATGACCAAAAAAAAAAAAAAAAAAAAAGGCTACACAAACCAAAAAAAAGTGATATGAATATGACAAATCGATTACGAGGCAATTATATTATAAAATACCTTGACAAGAAATACATAAAGATGGAAGCAACATTTTAAAAATATTGGAAGAAAATAATTTTAAAACTAAAAGACGGAAATTAATGCAAACCAAATTTGACGACTTCTTTAGTGAAGAGAAAAGGCCTAATAACATAAATGTAGGAATTTTAAACTCGGACGAACGCCCATATATTTGATCAAGAAATAGAGAAAGTTATAAAATTATATCAACAGATATTCCTAACTACAACATATTCCATATTATTGCTGATAAGAATGAAATGCTTCTGTAGATTTTGGTAACGTATCTTGGACGTACCAAAATAAATTAAAATTGATATAGTAGAATAAAAGGCAAATTAAATAGAAAATGTACTAAATATACTATATATCAAATTAATTCTGCCATATGTTTATATAATGAATATATATATATATATATATATATATATATATATATATATATATATATATATATATATTAATAATTTAAAATGTTACGATTTAACAAGCCATAACAAAAAAGACATAGCCATCCAAAAAAAATACAATGAAGTATTTATTAGGAAGAGATAATGCTAAGGTAAGTAATATAAATAAAATTTGACAAAACATAAAAATTAAACAATTTATATAGGTAGAATAATTACATTTCTAAATTATTTTATTTTATTTAAATTTTAACGTCCATTTATTATTAACTAAGAATTTTAGGACGGGTTATCTATAGGTTACCACCCTTTTGTAGCCAGGATAGGGCTGTTGCCCTAAATTAAATTTGATTGAAGTCTAATCTCAATAGATGACGGCATGAAAATTAACTGCATCCAAAGGCGTGTTTATCTCTAATGAAAACGGAGATGATTTTATTTTCTACTGTCTTATCTTCGTTTTTTATGGGAACAGGGCATAGTGCTCCATTATATGGATCAAAAATCCACTATAAGAACTTGGTGTTAAGTCAATTTCATAAAAAAATGGACATGGTGTCCCATATATATATATATATATATATATATATATATATATATATATATATATATATATATATATATATATATATATATATATATATATACCCTGGTGGACGTGGTGGTGGGTATATATATATATATATATATATATATATATACCCTGGTGGACGTGGTGGTGGGTGTATATATATATATATATATATATATATATATATATATATATATATGTATATATATATATATATATATATATATATATATATATGTATATATATATACCCTGGAGGTAAGGGACACCATGTCCATTTTTTTATGAAATTGAATTAACACCAAGTACCCACTCATATAAATGGGGCGGACATGAGTTCAAATTCCGAGCGCACTAAAGATTTTGTCTTTTAGTGTCTTCGTTCGCTGGTTGGATTTGGCCTCCCTTACCGTCCCTAGGCCAACCCAGCCTTTAATTGATTTCTTAACGGGTGCCTGCAAAGGAGGAAAATTAGGCGGCAGGAGCATAGTACTGACCAGAATATGCCTCTTGTGTGGCGTACGGTCAAGGATCAGATAGCTTCACAGCATCTCTATGTATATATATATACATTTATATAAACTCTACCCAATTTCTAGAGAACCCGAATATGAGACTCAAATGCTCACTTAAAAATTTATCTTTTATCGCCCGTTCAGATAGACCAATTGCGCATGCGTCAACGCCTAAGGGAAATTAATCATTCATTCTTTTGGGAATGCTGAATGTAGTGTAAACTAAACTATATTATCTGAAATATACACAAACTACAAGATAAAAATATGCCAAGACCCACTTGGGGAACAAATAAATGTTTAAGAAACTGTTATTTTTCGTTAGGAATTCTACACTGGTGGTTTTTTTTTTTTTTTTTTTTTTTTTTCAAATCCTTAACGATCCTA
This sequence comes from Gonocerus acuteangulatus, assembly GCA_946811695.1. Classification (NCBI taxonomy): domain Eukaryota; kingdom Metazoa; phylum Arthropoda; class Insecta; order Hemiptera; family Coreidae; genus Gonocerus; species Gonocerus acuteangulatus. The sequence goes on from OX328125.1 coordinate 22,283,719, forward strand.
ACCACCTGGTAGCAAAAATGAACATGCATATTTATGTGTCTGTTTACCGGAAAGGAGCTACAATTCTTGTTTTCATTTATATTTTATGTAATGGGGCATCTTAATCTAGGCCATTAGTGCCTACAATTCTTGTTCTTTCCAAATGAAACATTCTTGTCAGCATTCTCAGACGAATCGTGTTCGTTAACTTGTATAATTAGTTCAACAGGAGTGGAGTTTTAACCCGGAACTAAAGTATTAATACGTTTCCTACGGTCGTAATTTTTGTCTCGAATCTCGTCATACTTTCGAAACTGATGATAGCGGTGTTCCACGAAAGTATGTAAAAGCGGTTTATTAGGTATGGGGGTGTATTCCGGACAAACATTTTATATGCTCCTGGCGGTCCTTATTTTTAATATAATTCAACGAAACTTGGCTTACAGCATCAGAGAAGTGTCGAAAATATGGCAGAATCAGTACTTTGTACAAGCGTCATTCTAGACCACATTATTAATGTGGTTCTTAAGGCCATAATTTTTGTTTTCTTGCAAGGAAACTCGCTATTTATACTGAGAATTAATAAGGAAAGAAGAAAGATAACTGCATTTGGAATGAGAGTTTAACTGAAATCTCAGTCATACAATCCAAAATATTACATGTATAATTATGTTTTGTGTTTGCAGTATTTATTTTGTTTACAATTTTAATAGAAATTATATTATACCAACAATTGCATGTATTTGCTTTTATTTATACATCAAGAATAAAAATAAATAAATCAAGAATAAATTATAATAATAAAATTAAACTGTATACATATTTCAATTTTTTCAAACCCTGAATATTAATCCCTCTCAGCAGTACTTCCAAATTGTTTACAAATATTTTGCTTATCTGAAGAAATCCTCGCCATAAAATAAATGTTCCCCCTCAGCATTTTCCAGTTATGCCTGGTGAAATTCGTTATATTTTTATTTTCTTTCTTATGTTCCTTTGATAAATATTTTCCCGGAGAGTAAACAAGTTATTTGCTTCTTGGCCATTAGCGCCGATTTATACTTAGGTGCATCTGCTTCTTGGCCATTAGCGCCGATTTATACTTAGGTGCTTCTGCTTCTTGGCCATTAGCGCCGATTTATACTTAGGTGCATCTGCTTCTTGGCCATTAGCGCCGAATTATACTTAGGTGCATCTGCTTCTTGGCCATTAGCGCCGATTTATACTTAGGTGCATCTGCTTCTTGGCCATTAGCGCCGATTTATACTTAGGTGCATCTGCTTCTTGGCCATTAGCGCCGATTTATACTTAGGTGCATCTGCTTCTTGGCCATTAGCGCCGATTTATACTTAGGTGTTAAGAAATTTCCAACTTAATTTTAAAAGAGCCGTCAGATTAATTTAAATAATTGAGGCTTTTATATGATTTGACTACCAGAAATAAGAGAAATATGTTGGACATATAGAACAGACAGGATTTATAGAAATAATGAGATAGCCTTATAGAAAAGATAGAACTTACAGAGGCATGTAGATAGCCTTATAAAGAGGATATCGCTTATAGAGATAGCCCTGTAGAAATGATACGATTTACAGAGATAAAGAGATAGCTTTATAGAGAGGACAGGGCTGATAGAGATATAGACAGACTTATAGAGAGAACAGGGCTTATAGTCACATAGAGATAGCCTTATAGAGAAGATACCACTTATAGAAATAAAGAGGTAGGTTTATTGAGAGGACAGGACTTACAGAAATAAAGAGATATCATCATAGAGAGGAGAGGGCTTACAGAGATAAAGAGGTAGGTTTATAGAGTGGACATGGCTTAGAGAGATAAAGAAATAGCCTCATAGAGGGGAGAGGACTTATAGAGATAAACAGATAGATATATCCTCACAGAGAGGAGGCTTATAGGGATATACAGATAACCTTATACAGAGTTATCGCTTACAGAGATAGCCTTATAGAGAGGGTACAACTTATAGAGATATAGATATAGCCTTATAGAGAGAAGAGAGCTTATAGAGTTATATAGATAGACTTATGCAGAGAATATCGCCTAAAGATCTATATAAATAGCCTTATAGAAGATACGACTTATAGAGATAAAGAGGTAGGTTTCTAGAGAGGACAGAGTTCACAGAGATACACATACATAGTCTTATAGTGAGAATAGGACTTGTAGAGTTAAAGAGATATAAGAATTAGAGAATATAGGACTTAAAGAGAAGATGGCTTTCAAGCAAGAATTACATAGAAAGAGGTATGCCTTAATTACTAAAAGATAAAGTTGTTATCAAACTAATTGCAAATTTAAAAAATAACTAAATTAAACGTTAATTCATATTTTGCTTACTAATCTCTACATTCAGCGGTCACGAGACTGAAGAAGTGACACTTCACTAAAAAAAATCATTGTTAAAGGTACATAACACCTTCCAGCACCTTATGAGCTGTATTCAGAATCGAGGCTGGTGCTCAGATGGATTTCAGAATAAAAAAAAACAACTTTTAAGATAGTAAATTGAGCTTTTGAAGAATACTTTTACAAATTAGATAAAACGGGAGAGAAATGCCGCCATTTTGACATCCCTTTTCATATTAAAACATTGTTTTTGTTCCGTCTGGAATTATAATATTTTTTTTATTTTTATGCCACAGTGACACAAATTAAGTAACTGGCGGTTCATATTTTGTCTATTCCATTTCCTGAGTATGTGGAGGCAGTCCAGTAGTAACCATAACAATAATAAAAACTCCAGGAGATAATTTCGGCTCAAGCCTACGTAATCTGGCGTAGAACGATAGCGAAAAAGGAGATATACGTAAAACACGCTCAATCATTACCCAATCAGCCGATATCTGTAGAAATCTACTCTCCAATGCTTCGATACCACTTTCCACTTGGAGCTTCCCGCAGACGGATTCCAGAGGCTTAGTACACACATTCAAATCGATATTACAACAACGGCGGGTCGATTGCACAACCCCTGAGCCAGCAGAATTGTACAAAAACAGAAGCCCAAGTATTTCCAAGCGAGATTAGTTGCGTTCTTATCAGCTGAGCGGCCCTCCCTTGTGAAAACAAGTAGAGGGTGACCTCGCGGCCGGTCGTGCATGACTCCATAGCAACCTTTCTAATAAATAGGGGCTATACACAGCCGATCGAATCGCACAAACACACCGGCCATCGAGTGCGCATCATGCTCAGGTTACTCATCATCTCCGCACTGTCTATTCTGCTTCAGGTACCTTACATCCTCAATCTTATCAGAAGATTTCCTTATCGTTATCACATTTCCTTATCACATATACCTACTGAAATCCTATTCAAATATTTCCATTTTTCCTGCATAAAGGATCATTTTCAATATAAACCTATTTCTTAATCCTAAAGATATTCTTATCACTGTAAGTTCTATCTTCTTCCTGCTAAAATGTCTATTAGCTCTATAAGCACCCCATACTGCCGGTACTCATCTTCTCCACATTATTTTCTCTGTAAACGTATCTCCTAATCATTACAAGTCCTAACTGTTTCTCTATAATTAATATATGCTAAAGATATTCTAATCACTGTAAGTCCTATCTTCTTCCCTATAAGTTCTACCTTCTAAAAAGTCTATCTTCTCTATAAGCACCCCATTCTGCCGGTACTCATCTTCTCCGCACCCTCTCTTCTCCTTCAGGTTCCTTATGTCCTCTAGCATATCCTCAATCTTATCAGAAGAGTTCCTTATCGTTATCACGTTTCCTTATCACATATACCTACTGAATCCCTATTCAAATATTTCCAATTTTTCCTGCTTAAATGATCATATTCAATATAAACCTATCTCTTAATCCATAAACATCCTGACCCTTTCAAATTGGTACTATATGCTAAAAATATCCTTATCACGGGATTTACTACATTATTCTATATAAGTCCTACCTGCTAAAAGATTCTAATCAGAAGATTTTCTCGTCGTTATCAAATTTCCTTAACACAAATACATACTGAAATCCTCTTCAAATATTTTCATTTTTTCAGCTAAAAGGATCATCTTTTCTATAGACATATCTCTTGATCATTATATGCCCTGACCCCTTCACTATTAATACTATCTGCTAAAGAAATCTGTATCCAGTAAGTCCTATAATCTTCTCTATATTTCTCACCTGCTAAAGGTTTATCTTCCCTATAAGTCCTATCTGCTGAAATGTCTATTAGCTCTATAACTACCCCATACTGCTGGTACTCATCTTCTCCGCATCCTTTTCTCTATAAACATATCTCCTAATCATTACAAGTCCTAACTTATTCTATATAATTACTATCTGCTAAAGATATTTTTATCACTGTAAGTTCTATCGTCTTCCCTAAAAGTCCTGCCTGTTAAAATGTTTATCAGCTCTATAAGCACCCCATACTGCCGGAACTCATCTTCTCATTATTTTTTTTTATAAACATATCTCTTGATCTTTATATGTCCTTGCCCCTTCACTATTAATACTATCTGCTAATGACTGTATCCCAGTAAGTCCTATAATCTTTTCTGTAAATCTTACCTGCTAAAAGGTCCATCTGCTCTATAAGTCCTACCTCTTGAAATGTATATCTACTCTATAAGTCCTTCCTGCTAAAAGGTCCATATGCTCTTTAAGTCCTACCTCTTGAAATGTATATCTACTCTATAAGTCCTACCTGCTAAAAGGTCCATCTGCTCTATAAGTCCTACCTCTTGAAATGTATATCTACTCTATAAGTCCTACCTGCTAAAAGGTCCATCTGCTCTATAAGTCCTACCTCTTAAAATGTATGTCTACTCTATAAGTCCTACCTGCTAAAAGGTCCATCTGCTCTATAAGTCCTACCTCTTGAAATGTATATCTACTCTATAAGTCCTACCTGCTAAAAGGTCCATCTGCTCTATAAGTCCTACCTCTTGAAATGTATATCTACTCTATAAGTCCTACCTCTTAAAATGTATGTCTACTCTATAAGTCCTACCTGCTAAAAGGTCCATCTAATCTACAAGTCCTACCTGCTAAAAGGTCCATCTAATCTATAAATCACACCCGCTAAAAGGTCCATATTTTCTATAAGTCCTATCTCCTAAAATTTCCATCTTCCCTTCAAGTCCTATCTGCTAAAAAGTCAGTCAGAAGTTGCTCTATAAGCATACGGTGATGGCCTATTCTCCATATATCTACTTCTCTATTTAGCAAAATTAATATTGTAATAAGGAAAACACGCATTTTAATTGTTAAGTCCTCCAAAGAAAAGAGACAAAAAAGAAACCTCATAAATTTTTTGTGCTCTATTCATGGTCGGTGTTGAATTATAGATTTTTTAAGTATAGGTTAAACCAAAGAGAAAGAGATGAATGAAATTTTCTTACTTTACCCAGAAAATGTGTGCAGAAAATGCCAAAGGTTTGTAAACAATGACCGGCTCTGAAACACCGGTTATGTAGCATAGCGGGTTAAATGTAAACAGATCTAGCCGGCAAAATACAAAGTCATATCAATATTTTTATTTAAAATAAAATTAATATGATTTCTGAAACAAATCAGAAAATATCATTTAAATACATAAAAAATCCGAAATGAACAACCATAACGACTAAATCATTTTAATAACTGATGAAAACCCATATGCATACCAAAAAAAAAATAAAAAAAAAAAAACTTTAAATGGATACTTATCAAATATGTGAATCATGCACCGATGATATCATTAAATAAATGTAGATTTTTTTTATATTGATCAACATATTTCACAATATTTAATAGTAAACTGGCTATTGTTTAAGAATAACCTGCAGAGAAGAAGGTCAACCAACCGCAGTATAAATAATCGTGTGGGGAGAAAGCTTAAATAACATGAATCCGATAAAATTCCTTTGATCCACGCCTTAGGTGATAAAGAAGTCACAAGGAGCATTTACTTGTTATTTTAGATCTATCTGTTACTTGTTCTTTTATAAACATGGAGTCTAAGGGAGAAACAATGTAGTCATATATTGCTTTCGGTTTATTCCGAAGTGCATTATGATTTTGATGACCGGATTTGTAACAAACGCCTAAATGTTAAAAAAAAAAAAAATATATGAATCTAATAGTAGTTAAGCCTGTGGTCTAAGGTTTCTTTTAATATTGACGTTATTCTGGTGGGATGCGAGCTACCTCGCAGTTACCGAATCCCAAAACCTGGAGGTGAAACATCTTTTTCTCATGGTTGCATATATGTATGTACTTATATAACATGAATATACATGTATCTAGTGAAAAGGGGATAAAAAAAAAAGTTCGACAAACTATCAAGATGAAATTTTGAAACTTTTTGTCAGGCTTCTGTTTGCTGGATAGCACTTTGGAGCTCAGAGGCCCATTCATTAGTTCAAATCTCCATCTGGTTGACCATTAGTACGCCATAATCTGGATCCAATTGATTGCAGGGTAGAATTGAGACCGTAGACGATGGCATGCTGACACTGACCACGTGAAGTCAAGAGTGCATTAAGCAATCAACGGTATAAGCATTTGAGCGTTCTCTTAAAGGAGTGCTGTAGATCAACAATGATGACTGATCACGACGAACTGAAGTTTGTTTGAAAACAGTAGGGGACATTTTGAATAGTTTTATTTTCCCTTTGACCTTTCTCTATCTTTCTCCCCTCCTCATCTCTCTCTCTCTCTATCTATATGTGTATATCTATACACACGCAAATATGTATAATCGTCCCTCACATAAAACTTATTAGTCCATGTTCATCTTCTCAACAGTCCATTTCATGCGCGAAGGGTTGGTCTTGGTTGCAGAAAAATAGCAAAATAGCAAGTTTCTTAAACAAATTCTGGTTGAAGTAAAACTTGAGTGCTGGATAATTGGATCATTTTTGGTATATAGTAATTTTTATTATTGCTTTCAGGAAGCGGTGTGCTTAAGAGCTGATGACTGTGCCTGCCGAATAATCACTCCTACTGATCAAGAAATCGCTGTTTTGGATAGTAAAAATCAAGACGATGCAAAGGCAGGTTTTGAAAAACTTATAAAAAAGCATTTTGATTTAGATGCTACCAAGGATCCGCAACTTATTGATAATTTTCCCACATCGCCAAATCCAGTATCGCCTGCTGCCAAAGCTGCATCAGCCTTTGCAAGATTAGTTAGTTCCGTTACTCCAGCTAGTGGAGGAGCCGGCAGTCCAGTTGCTGCAACAGGAGCCCAGGCGGCTGCACCCGCTGCACCGGTAGCCCAAGGAGCTGCACCCACTCCAGCAGTAACCAATGCAGTTTCGCCTGTTGCATCAGGATCCAATGCCGCGACACCAGCTTCAGCATTAACCAATCCAGTTGCATCTTATGCAGCGGTCGCCAATGCAGTATCCGCCAGTTCAGCTGCTACACATTTTCCTGTAATACAGCCACCTTTTGCTCGTTACGTTGCAGCCACTTCTGCAGCACCCCTTATCGGCGCAACTCCTTATGCTGATGCTCCAGCGAATGAATGTTCGTCGACGGAAGCACCACCGACGGAAGCACTACAGACAGAAGCACCCCAAGATGCCTGCGCCTACGCCCAATCCTATAGTCTACCAACTTTACAGTCTGAGGAGACCTCTTTTAAGCCCTGTAACGCTGCATCAGAACAACCAGCTCCGTATGCTCCTGAACAACAGTTACATTATGCACATGAACAACCCTCGTCAGATGCACCGCAAGACGAACCTGATGCATGCCCAGCCGCGCCAGAAAATTCCCAAGAGTCAGATTATCCTAGTCCAACCTGTGAAGAAAGTGTTTCCTCAGGACAATTAGGTCAAACAGGGCATTCTCCTCTGCTTTATGGCGCTTATTACTCGCATTCCGAGCCTTCATCTATCCCTAACGTCAGATCCACAGAGTATGCATCACTTCAGCCTTGTGACAGCAGTCCTTGCGTCCAGAATGTTGCCCCACCAGTTGCAGTGGCTGCGGCCCCTGACGTTTCATATCCAGTCCCCCCAAGCGAACCTTGCCACATCCAGCAAGACTATTCGTCAATAAACGATATAAGACATGTCAACACGAATGAGGGCCTTTCTTCTGCTGGCTGCGTCCCAGTCACCGATAGAGTTATCATCCCACAGGAAGAAAAATTAGTCAGACATCTCCCAGTAGTAAACAAAGTACTGAGAAACGTCGTAGAATTCGTCACAAGACACGTACCAGTTATCAGACATAGGAACAGGACGATTGAAGAAACATACACAGTACAAGTACCAATTACTGAAAACATAACAACAACAGTTGTTGACTCTGTATTGAAGAAAGTACCTGTTGTTTTCATCAGGCAGAAACCTGTTATTCACAAGACCATAAGGCATATCCCAGTGGTTGAAACTAGGTACCGACCTGTTGAGCAGGTCACCGTTACTAATGTACCTGTCAGGCAGAGGATAATCAAGAATGTTGTTGATTACTCAATCAACCCAACAACATATCCCTGCAATTCTCAAGCTTCTCCAACCCTGTATGCACCTGTTGTTCCTGTAGTCCCATACGCCTGCTCTAGTATTCCACCCTGTGCTACCAGTGTTGTAGCTCCTACGGTCGTCAGACGGAGATAAATATTATCGGCATGTACTTAAGGAATAAACGAGTCAATTGTGCCACAGTTTCAGTAAGGAGATTGAAATTAGGAACTAGAATTTTATAAAATATTTGTAAATAACCTTTTATACTTTTTTATAAAAATAAATTATTGCTATTTTAGTTTTTTTTAAATTCCTATTATTTTTTTATTATTTAAATTTCCTCAAACATAATAACATAACAAACTTGTTAGAAGGAGCATAGTAACGAGTTATACATACATGACAGTAGAAAATATTTCATCAAATGAACATGTGATATCATCACAACACTGTACACCAAAAGTCTGGCAAGTGAGAGCACACTAGCAGTGACTTGAATAGAAAAGAGCTAGGTAGTGAAAATTAACCAATTAAAGAAATTAACCAATCAAAGCTCTTCTCAATTAAGTATTTAAATCAACCATTACTTTTATTCCTTCTTATAAAATTAGTATTACCCCTGTTCAGCCTTGTTAACAGCCCTGATGAAGACTTGAATTTGAGGCAAAAACGTCGGCAAAATTGAATCACATTTTCTTCTAGATTTTTTTTTTTTAACATACCACAAGACCGAACACTGACTTTACCTCCGCAATCTTAACCCTCAACGATCTCCTTTCAATAAAAATGAATTATATTTTACCAACGTTTCGGCTAGAGTTTCGAGCCTTCATCAGGACTTTGAGGTCAGGATGAACTGACCCATACAGAAGTCGCTACCTCCATGTCTATCAGTTCTTCCTCACCTTATTGTTTATTTCCCATCGCAATAATAACATATCTTTATTAACCCTTACACTGCAGCGCTCCTGAAAGAGTTAGGATGTTCTTGACGGCTTGCCCCGCAGTGCTAGTTATAGTTTAAATAACCGAGATCTTTTTGAACGGTTATTAGTTTATTTTCTTGGAAAAAAAAACCTTAAGTGAAGTCGAACACTTCAATTCAAGGAATTGGGAAAAAGCTTAAAGTTATTGGAATCTCGTTGTAAGATGCAATACAAATAGGAACAGAAGAGAAAATTCCAACGTCAGTGAGTACCTGCAGCGCGTTCTGTTGAATACGTTTGGAACTAATTATCTTCCTAATGCTAAAGGACACAGAAACAATTAAATTTTTGAATGGAAAAATATATATTATTAATTTATGGAAAAATATAATATATATTTATTAAAAATATATTAATGTCTTTACAAGTTGTGGTTTATAAATTCCATATTGAACGTAATTGACGATCCCAAATATTCTATTAAGTATTTCAATAGTTTGGTTGACTTTCTGCTAACAATATTAAACTAAACATTTTTCTTAGAATTTAATGATTTTTTAAAATTTGATATTATTCATAAGTTAGGTATGTATTGCTAAATAAATCTATATATATAAAAATCACGTGTCTGTCTGTTTTTTCTGTTTGTTTGTTCCTTATACAAATCCACGCCGTTTGACCGATTTTGACCAAACTTGGAATAATGGTAGGTCTTGATACGAGAAATCTCCTAGGCTAGGTCAAAAAAATCTACCAGCTGTCTGTCTGTATGTTTGTCCCTTATACAAATCCACACCGTTCGTCCGATTTTGACTAAACTCGGTACACATGTGGATCTTAATCTGAGGAGTGTCGTAGGCTAAGTCAAAAACGTCTACCAGCTGTCTGTCTGTATGTTTGTCCCTTATACAAATCCACACCGTTTGACCGATTTTGTCCAAACTCGGTACATATGTGGATCTTAATCTGAGGAGTGTCGTAGGCTGAGTCAAAAACGTCTACCAGCTGTCTGTATGTATGTTTGTCCCTTATACAAATTCACACCGTTCGTCCGATTTTGACCAAACTTGGAATAATGATAGCTCTTGATACTGCGATTGCCTTAGGCTAGGTCAAAACGGCTACCATCTGTCTGTCTGTATGTTTGTTCTTTATACAAACCCACACCGTTTGACAGATTTTGATCAAACTGGGCACACAGGGTGGTCTTGATCAGGGGAGTGTCATAGGCCAGGTCAAAAACGTTTACCAGCTGCTGTCTGTATGTTTTTTTTTTTTTTTTTTTGTTTTTGTTTTTTTTTTAATAAAAATCCACACTGTTAGACCGATTTTTACCAAACTTGGCATACATGTATGTCTTGATACGGGGGGGGGGTGTTATAGGTTAGGTCAAAGTCGTCTACGACTCACAGTTGAGAGGTCACGGGTTCGAAACAGTTACACATTCGTGTTATTTTATTTTAATAATACTTATTTGCTTTCTAATTTATTTAGGCTTTTCTATATGCAGAAATTATGTGTAGCGTGGCACGCCGGGTAACAGCTAGTATTTTATAAGAATTTATTAATGTAGGCGATTAGATTGTGTTGAGATTTTTTCTTTTTTTTTTTTTGTCTCTTATTTTTACTGTATTTCTGTTATATATTATTATCTGTTCCTATAGTTCTGAGGAAGGTTTGTGAAAAGCCAAAAGTAGGCCATCTGCTTACAACACAAAATATTTGCGTTTCTTTTATGGTTGGATCTACAAATTATTCTTTTGTACATTCTTCTTGTGTGGAACAACAAAAAAGACTAGTTTTGAATAAATAAACATTGGTCAATGTTGCAAACTACTAGAAATTAAATAGAATGAAAAAATGAGTTAGTTTAAATATGATTTCCCTGAAAATATTTCTTTTGAGGGTCAATATAGTGTAAGTTAAATGAACTCTACAATTTCATTCAAGTAAAATAATACCTTTTCCTAAAAGGTTTTATAATTATATGACAAAATATTCATTAGCCTTTTGATGGTGAGACATATTAACAATAATTAAATGCAATAGAAATGGAATCTTGTGGCTTGTTCCTACGATAAATTTTGTATTTGTATTGATTATAAAATTTTCAGTAATGATACTGTACCTTTTATAATATACCTAGATATCAATCACATTAACTCATTGATTTGTGATAAAAACAAGGAAGTTATTGTAGCCCAGGTACAAAAAAAGTTATTCAGTGTTTTCCATGGATATAAACCTTTACTACCATTAGCAACATGTCTTCCGCCTTTATCAAATAGTATAAATATCTCTTAAACTCATATAGAGATATGAAACATTGAACCTTTACGGTTTGTAATATTTATTTGACACTACCAAGGCACTTTCGAGACGTGGTTTCATCCCAAGTTCTTATAGAAGGACTCTACTTCTGTGTAGCTATTGCAGGAGTCATCGGGTACAGAGGATGATAACTTGTCTCAAAGTGCTAAGGGAGTATGAAAAAATTATTACAAACAATGATGGTTTGATGTTTCATTTTCTTATATGATGTTAACCTATTAGCCTCCAAATGCTGTTAAATTATTTTTTACTTATATCGGTACTTTGCACAGTGTACGATTTGAGGGTTTGTAGAAGGAGAAAGATGTGGTTTTTGCTTTCTTGTAAAGAATAAATAGACAGAAACTTGCTGTCGATGCAAGGAATAGCTGGAGGAAGCAGGAATGTAAATGTCTGAATAATTCTAAGAGGAAAAATCAAGAGACAAGTAGAGAGCAAGGATTTTTTTATTTTTTTGTTAATAAATTAAATAAATAATTTAATTTAAAATAAATATTTAGTTAGACGCAGGAGCAAGAAGAAATTGAGATTGGTGAGCAGGAGATGGTTGGGCGGATGCGTTGCTCGATGACGTTGTCAGTCGTGTAGGACCTGACAGGAACACTGGTAACCTGCTGTTCCACGACAGGTTGGACGTACTTCTGGGCTACGGGGACGTTCCTGACGGATTGGTAGTAGACGGGCTTGACGCGGCTTTGGGAAACAGGAACTTGACGAGTGACTGCTTCTTCAACGTAGCGCACTTTCTTGGCGGTAACTGGGACATGCTCGGTGTAAGGCTCAATGACAGTCCTGGCACGAGACTTGGTCACGGGAACATGGTGAGTGCTCAACTCGACGACCGGTCTTAGGTACTTCTGGACCACTGGGACGTTGGTGGTGACGCTCTCAACTTGAGAGGCGACATGGTTCTGGACGACTGGAACATTGCTGACGACGGTACGTTCAACGCTGCTCACCCTGTTTTGGACTGCGGGCTGGAAGCTGACGGTTTCCCTGGTGACCGGCCTGGCAACGGTTTCGACAGCGTAGTTCTGTTGGCATGCGAGACCAGTAGTGGCGTAAGATGCAGGACCGATGCTTGAACCGAATGCCGATCCAATGCTGGTTGAAACTGCAGCTGGTGCAACAGATGTTCCAATTGCCGGTGACACACTTGTTGCAATGGTAGATCCAAGGCCAGATGCAAGCGTTGAACCACAGGTACACGTTGTACCAAGTGCCGATGTTCCGTAGGACCAAGACCCAATTGGCGTACAAAGGCACACCTGGAAGATAAAAATAAAAAATCGTTTATTATATATTATTTCTATACACAAAATTTATAAATACTAATAAACTAACGATGCAAACTTGATTTAATTAAAGTACAAAAACTGTAAAATTCATGGCAACAAAAAATGAACAACTCGTACGAGCGAATTCCGTGCTACGTGGTAAGTGTTATTTCTCTTACTTAATCCTATGTAAATAATGTTTCTAAGTTACATTTATGTATCAGTACAAATAAATATTTCCTTACATCCAGAAAAATTTATCTTATGTAGAAATACAATATTATTGTAGTTCATACAACCTCATGTTTTTGCTCATTGACAATATAGATATTTGAGCCTCTTTTTAGTGAGTAAATTAGATTTTTCACTACTTTTTAAAGTTATTAAAATTGTTCTCTCTCTAATATTGTTACTGTCAGAAATGCCTTAAATCATATGGTTTCAATTTTAGACTATTTTTACTAATTTGGGTTATCATATACGCTAATTGCATTCATAAATTTAAAATTACCTATTTATACTGCCCATTTCAATAAAAATTATAATTCTTCTCCTTCGTTACATTATTACATCGTTATTTTTTGTAAACATTTTTCTTTAGAGGTACTTCCTACAAATTATGAGCATTATCTTTTTACACTATAAATCAAATTGTAGGAGTTTCGTAATACTTAAAAAACAAAATGGCAATTGGACGCTAATTATAGAAGAGAGCAAGAATATTTTTATCTTGTTTAGATAGAAATTGATTTTCTTCAAGCAAATACTCATATCATGATATATTTTCTTTGGCTCCTGGTTAACAGCGTCGATTATAAAATATAGTTTTATGTATTTGGTTTTCAGGCACACACCAAATAAAATTATTATTTACCATGCAAATCATGTAAAATGTTTCGAACTTCTTGTTATGAAATTTCACCAATAACATACACAAAAGTCATCACAACAAATAACATACCTGCGCCAATGAAACCACGAGTGCTGCAGCTGCGAACATCCTGAAAGGTTGAGACGATTCTAACATCCGGCCAGTAAGTCGGTCATTTTATACACCCTCAGAGAACGATCGGATCAGTGTAAACATCACGCCGTGTTTTGCGTGATTTGGCGTCATATCAACCGGAAGCATGTCGTATCACCCCCATTATGAGGTAACTAGGGGACTTGACGGTTGATAGGTTTTGTCGCGACATCCTTGATATCGGCAGAATGCGTATTTGAACGGGGTTTATGGAATGTGTCTTCCTTTTCGGCTCTGGCGTCACTCAAGGTAACACTGTCTGCACTCTAATCATGTGTCTCACAAGTGTCGACGCTCCTTACGCCTCAGATATGCTCATGTCGACAAACATTTGGCATAATTATTATAAACATCGAACAGCGCTCTGAAATGTAAGTTTATTTTAAAGTCAAATATTTAAAATCAGTTAATCACAATCATAAGCTTGTTGGGATTAATTTCTAATTTATTATTTTGGCCATTATCTTCAATCATTATTCTACTTTTCCATTTCTATTAGACAAATGGTTGTAGACCTAAATAATCACTTATACTTAATTTTTTTTGAGCCGGGCTATCTATAGGTTACCACCACTCCTAAACATCCTTAGTGGATAAGGAAGGTTTTTCAGTGGGACCACAAATGAAAAAAATCAACCTGCTGCAGGTGAGACTCCAAGCCGCATCTCGAACCCAAACAAACATTCATAATTTTTTTTTTTATGGCATATCAACATCTGACCTATTAGCTCTGGACTGGCTACAGGTTACCACCCTTTTATAACACTGATAATGTTATAATTTTCGAAATAACCGTCTCGTTAATACTTAAGGATGAACTGCGATTTCGTAAATGATTCAGAAAATTCACATCTTGTTTTTCTTTTTGGTATTAATATTTTTTTTGGTCCATAGCGTACTTGAAGTTGAAGTACTATTTCTACTACTAACTATCAAGACCTATTCATACTCTAAATGATTTTTCTACATTTTAATTGATTTTATTGAAATTCCCTGGGTGGATTGCTTAAGAAATGTTCTTGGTCGCGTGAAAAACACGTGATTTAATATTAATATTTGACTCCAATAAAAATTTGGTCATGAACCTCCACTTACAAGTGTTTACTGTGTACTGACCTACTTCAGGAACACAGGACTGTACGAGCCTTTTTGATGACCTTGAGGATTGTTCCCTTAATAACATTACGTTTCCACGAATATTAAGTGATATGTTCATTTACCCACTACCTTAAAATATGCACTTACATATGAGCGGGTTTCATAGTGAGACCAAAGTCAGAAGATAATGATCGCCAAAGAAGAGGAACACTCAATAAAAAAAAAGAGTTTGTTTATAATAAGGTAAAATTCCACCGGCGAGCTATTTCAGTTACGAACTCATATTTAAATTTTCAATAAATCATCATAAAAATCTTGAATAATGTATTAAACATTTTTATGATGTTCAAAATGGTAATTTAAAAAAAAAAAGAGAAGAAATTTCTATCAACATAATATATTATGTATTATGGATCTATGTTATGTATTTTGACCACCATTTGAAAATGACTGTTTCCTTCAAAAAGAATTTTAATCTCAACTGTTTTCTGTTTCAGAAACCTATGTCCTGATTGGAAAGCCATCACACTATGTGTGATAAATACCATTTTAGTGGAAGCCAAAACGATTAAAAATATGTTTCTTGGCTTGCCTGTACGCGTTACCAGATCTTCGGAGGTGGATCTATAAAAGAGAGGCTGGTTCAAAGAGTCAGGAACGAGGATTCTGGAGAAAACAGGAAAAACTAATAACCCTGAAAGTATAAAATCCATAACCCCCATGGAGAAAAACAAAAAAATCAAACCATAGTATTTTCCTTGTTAATTATTCTTTCACAAAATAGTGCCAAGCAACATTTTTAACAAAACTTAACTGAAGCTGCTATATGTTGGATATTATGTGGGACTGGCGCTAATGGCCAAGATTTGTCGATGCACCTTAAAAAAAAAAAAAAAAAAAAAAAAAAAAAAAAAAAAAAAAAAAAAAAAAAAATTATGTGGGATTATCAGTCTATGATACAAATGCTATTAAAATATTACTACAAAATTTAATCTTGTTGCCCCTAACCATATCAACTGATAGTCCCACATAATATCCAACATATAACAGCTTCAGTTAAGTTTTGTTAAAAATGTTGCTTGGCACTATTTTGCCCCGACCCCTTCAATTGATTCTGCGGGATCTATCTCTATTTGCTATCATCACTGACATTTTTGCAATGATTTAAAAACTTATACCTTAACATTAGTTCATCCATTATTTGAATGTACCTTTTAAGGAGCATATGTAACAATGAAAATTTAAAAAAAAATGATTTCGCATAATTCATTAGATTGATTTAATTCCTTATAATTGATTTAAATTTAAAAAAAAAGTCCGTCACGCAGGAGCTGCATAACTAAGCACTTTCCTCAGAATTTGGGTAGTGTAGACTGCTTTCCAGAACAATTTGCTTAAAATATCCTACATAAATAAAATAAAAACGTGAATAGTTCTCATTTTGTAATCAATTATTAATTTGCATCCAGTTATGTTTACACATGGTACCTACTAGACTACGTAATAAATACAAAAATCCTCATATTATCGTATTTTGATCTAACGCAGGAACAGGATACAGTCACTCTAGTGGTAGAAAGCGCTCCTTGCGGCGGCTTTGTGAACCTACGTCTGCCGGCTTTTCTATTCTAATATATTACAAATTAAAGCCCCGCTTTCCGATTGACCGATTCAGCTCATTTTTACAACACTTCTTTCTCATGAGTTACCCACGACGTATACAGCGTTTCGTTACAATACAGCAGAAATTACGACCGGTATGAGTATATTAGGAATTTGGGTCCAGAGTAAACCCCCCCTTCTAATGAACCGATTTAGTTTCTTTTTACAACATATATTTACCTGTAGATTACCACTACGAATACCGAGTTTCGTCGAAATATACCAAAAATCACGGCTGGTAGTGGCGAATTGGTATTGTGGGTCCGGAGTAAACCCCCCCTCCTAATGAACCGATTTAGTTTATTTTTACAACAGTTATTTACCTTTGGATTACCACTACGAATACCGAGTTTCATCGAAATATACCAAAATCACGGCTGGTAGTGGCGAATTGGTATTGTGGGTCCGGAGTAAACCCCCCCTTCTAATGAACCGATTTAGTTCATTTTTATATCTCACTTTTCTCTCTATATTAACACTACGAATACCAAGTTTCGTTGAAATATAACAAATATTACGGCTGACATACTCAAATAAGTGTTTTGGGTTTGGGGTAAACCCCCCCTTCCGGTGGACCGACTTTGGTGGTTAACGAACTCGTTCAATCGTTTGCTAATTGAATGCTATATACCAAGTTTCGTGACGAAAAAACAAAAACTCTGGCCGCTATCGTGTTAACAGACACATATATATATATATATATATATATATATATATATATATATATATATATATAGATATATATAAATTTTAACGGGGGTCATTTTCGGTGTCAACTAGGTAGGATCGATGGAGATTTGAAGAAATTTTTCAAAAATTCCTTCATGAGTCCAACCTCAATAGCTACTTTCCTTCGGAGGAAAGTGCTAAAAGGAAAGAACAATGCGATAATAATAGACTTTTATCATTTGTATAAGAAAAAGAAACGAGTCTAAAAGAAAAATATATTATAGTGAAAAAAAGTGGGTGAAAACACAAGTGTTTCATATGTAAACAAAAAATATTTTTATAGTCGAACAAATCAATTAAAGAAGCTTTAATTCAATATACATGAAAAACGAACTTTTTCCACAAAGCTCTGGTGATCACCTGATGACTCCAATTTTTTATAAAAAGAACATTTTTTTAATAAAAACAAAATTTAAAGTAAATTTTGTCGCTCAAATCTATTGGAGGTGCTATTAGTGCCGAAAAAGTCTTTCGTTCATCAAAAATACATTTCAGTTTCTTAAAACTGATTTGTTATTAATTTGTTAATTATCAAACTAATAAATGATTTGATATCAATGAGTTTAATAAAAACAAATTTTAAATTTATGCATTACGATTATAAGATTGAACGCAAATTTGTTAAAAAGTGCCGACGAAAACGACTGAAATTGTACACATATTTAAATGAGACTGCTACCATTTTTTTTTATCTTAGTAATTAAAATGAAGAACTTTAATAAACATTAAAAAAATCATTTATGACCACAGATAACAATGTTTTTAAAAATATGCTAAGATATAAATAATATTCTTCAATATCTACTTCCTTCCCATGGAACGGTATCAAATCCGTGAAAGTGTTACAAGCCTTTTATCTCCAGACACCTGATTACTGGTATTTCCATTAGATTTATGATAGCTTATTCATTAATTTGGTGTTATATTATACAGTAATAATTAATTACTGGTAAAAAGGCCTTCAGGTCATCATCAAAATGATTTTTTTCAATTCTCAAAGCGTCGTTTTCACACTGCCCCTAAAAGCGTTGCTTTCAGAAACTACGAAATCATTGTGGTGAAGATCTGAAGTTCATTTTTCACCTGTAATATCTACAAAAGTCATCCAGCCAAATAAATACCAAGTATGCGAAATTAATTTTTGATATGTATAAAAATATTCTAATTTATTATGAAAGAGGCGTTTGTAGTAACTATAACTAAAGTTATGTAAAATATAGATGTTTATTTTTTGTTTTCTTCTTTTTCATATGAATTTTCATTTTTCCTTAAATGCATCCGAAATGTGATGAATAGATGATAATACTCGTTTGAATACTGCGGTGAAAACTTCTCCACATTTTTTTAGAAACCACTACATAACCTGCAAAATGCCGGCGTGAAGCGCATGATAACACAGGAAACATATTGGGCAGGAAGATACAGGATATTGATATGAGAATGAAGAATTATGTCTTTGATCTCTCGTGAAAACAACACAAAATGACTAAGTTTGTTTCTCATTTGGCGTATGATCAAAGCGACAAAGCTTCTTGGAATCTTTGAAGTTTATGGATAAAAAATAAACATGACTTTTATATACATGGCTAGCAGACTGCGATACTGGCCTAACTTCAAACTCTTACTGAGTGCCGTCGCACGATGAAAAGAACGGCTATCAAAGTTGGCAACTAAAGTTACCGTCGCACTTCAGTGGCTTCCTTACCCATGCTGGAGTACCACGGAACGTAAAAGTCGGCGAATTGGCCAAGAAAGACCCAAACGTGGTCCAGCATTCAGTTCCGGTATTACTCGTGCGAGACTTCTCCCAAATGAACACTGCTCCGGTGCCTAAGAATGTCGCACCGCTGTGACGGGTAAAATGTTTGCTAAGTTCTTACAAACAGGTCGTTGCCTCGAAATCTGCACAGATAATTAGTTGTATGCCTCTTTTAAGAAAAATCACCGGTCATGATTGTCTGCAGGCTCACCTGCACCAAAAAGGCTTGGTGGATACAGCCATCTGTTCACTGCGAAGCTGCGGCTGAATAGACGCTGAAAATCTCAGTGCCCCAGATTCCGACGGCAAGAATATAATAATTTTCTCCTAGTACTACGAGGAGCTTGATGGCCGAGGTCCCTCAACCCAGAGATGGGCATAATTTTATTTATAAATAAAAATACGAATTTATTCGTACTTTATACATTTGTGAATACGAATATAAATAAATTCGTACTTCATATATTTGTGAATACGAATATAAATAAATTCGTATTCATAAGTGTGAATACGAATTTATTTTTATTCGCATATATTAAATATAAAAATACAAATAAAATTTTATTCGCAAATTTTTCTGCGAATAAAAATAAATTCACAGAAAAAATTGTTAATAATCACAAAAAAATGTGAATATTTACAAAAAATCAAGCGATTACAAAAAAAAAATCACATTAAAATATACGAATAAAAATTTATTCACATTATAATTTGTGAATAAAAATTTATTCACAATAAAATTCGCAAATAAATCATGAATTTATTCGTATTAAGATGATATTACGAAAGTTATTGAAGGTGATTTTTTTTTTTTTTTTTTTTAAGGCATTTAACGTCTAGGTTATTAGCGCCTAGATTTTTTGTTTACCCCGAGACCGCCGCGCAGCCGCGGGACCACCAGCCATGCTGCAGGGACACAGTTTGTCATCTGTACCTCCATCCAAAAAAAAAAAAAAAAAAAAAAAAAATCACCTTCAATAACTTTTGTAATATCATCTTAATACGAGGAAATTCATAATTTATTTGCGAATTTTATTGTGAATAAATTTTTATTCACAAATTATAATGTGAATAAATTTTTATTACTATATTTTAATGTGATTTTTTATGTAATCGCTTGACTTTTTGTAAATATTCACATTTTTTGTGATTATTTACAATTTTTTCTGTGAATTTATTTTTATTCGCAGAAAAATTTGCGAATAAAATTTTATTTGTATTTTTATATTTAATATATGTGGATAAAAATAAATTCGTATTCACACTTATGAATACGAATTTATTTATATTCTTATTCACAAATATATGAAGTACGAATTTATTTATATTCGTATTCACAAATGTATAAAGTACGAATAAATTCATATTTTTATTTATAAATAAAATTATGCCCATCTCTGCCTCAACCTGGCACAGTTTAAACTAAAGTAAACTACTTAAATTTTACGATTTACGAATGGATAACATACATATTAATAGATTTCATTGAAGGTTCTCAGCTGATATAAACGTTTCTAGTAACTTACCTTGTTTCCTATATCCTCCTAAAATTCCCTTTCTTCAAGTTGTAATACCATTTCAAATTTGAGTTCGAAAAAGAAACTATAAAAGGCCTATTGAGGGTCCGTAAATTCAATTAATTTCCTCTCTGGTAGTTAGTTAGCTGTAGGGGTGCAACTTTTACTACCAAAATTGTAGTCAGTAAAAATTTTCTATTATGGTACCACTTATAATTCAACTTTCTTCTACTTATCTGTAGTAGCATCCATTTAACATTTGTTACCCAAATTATAGTAATTAAAAAAGTCTAAAACTATATCAATGATATTTCTTGTTAGTATCCAGACAACGTTTTTCTGTCCAAATAGAAGTACGCAAAAAAATATCTATCCTCATCTCAAATCAGAGTAAGTAAAAAAGATCTGTATAGCAACATTGATAATTGGCTTATCTAGTATGTTTCTGTTTTGAAATCCAGACAACTTTTACTATCCTAATTATAGCAAGTGCAAAGATCTAAAACTGATATTAGATGTTTTAGAATGGCGCCACCAATAAAATATAATTATAATTAGCTTATTAGAAAGAATTTAGGATGAACAACCTCAAAAAGCAAGCTCAAAAGAGTCAAAATCAAAAAAACGATTTGTATAAATAAAAAAAAAAAAAAACGAGGATTGCAGAAAGAGAAAATTGGAAGGAGGAAGTAGTAACAACACTCCTTCGAATTGGCCATAATAATATTCCACACAGCCATCTCATTTAAAAAAGAACCTCCATATAATACAGGAATGCCCGGAATATGAAATAATTTTCAGGAAAGTAAATGTACAACGAAATGTAGTAGAGGCTCTAAAAGGTGTAAGCAGTCTATAGACAGAACGGTTCTTTTTTAGAAAAGCCCCGCCAGTGATTTTCTAGTAACTGTTGTTGTGGCTAGATACCAACACAATCTAATCAAATATGTGTTATTATAACAATATACAATACAACGAGAATGCGGAACAAACAAAACAATGTTCGGTTCTTATTTCTGTGATTTCCTGTGGAGGTAGCACAACAGAGGGGAGGAGCTCTTCATAAAAATCAAGGAATATTGGTCTCAAGAAAGTTAACCTATCTTAGGAATTTATTTGTTGTAAATATTGAAAAAAATGGATCATTTGATAAATTTAATAACATATCTTTATAATCAAATATTTATCTCCTAGTAATATAGTATTACTATTTATAGTAGTACTATATTTATAGTAGTAAATAGGCAAAATCACTGGCGTGGCTGTTCTAAAAAAGACCCGACAGAATAAAAAAAAAAGTCAGAAATTCCTAAAAACCTGCGGTATATATATATATATATATATATATATATAAGTTGCTATAAATGATCATTAATACATAAAAAAAATAAAAAAATAATGTAGAGGGAAATGAAAAAAACAGGAGAGAAGAATAAAAAATCAACTCAAACTCTATATGTAAGCGAAAATAAATTTTACATGTGCATTGTGTTGGATTAAGTATGGGAATCTAATGAATAATATATATATATATATATATATATATATATATATATATATACGTGTATATATATATATATATATATATATATATATTTATATGTATATATACATTTATATGTATATATACGTATGTGCGTACGTTAGTAACATGGCCTCTACTCCCCTCAACGATAAACTATGATATATGACGTATGTTTTTATAAACCCATACGTTAATATAAAGATATAAAATTGCCCATATCGACTATAATTTTCTTTTTCACGCAACAAAACAGGCGAACGAATTTTTAGACATTCTAAAAACAAGAACTCTGGAGCACCGAGAGTTTTAAGTCATCAGAATGTTTTATAATATTATAACAAAACAATGTTTTATAACCTTATAACAAAACAAAAAATGCTTAATACTCATTTGAGTCGTCACAGTGCTGAAAAAATTGTTTTTTTATTGACTAGAGATTATAACTGACATCCAATGATTTCAGATTTTTCTTTATCATTTACTAAAACCAACATTACTTTCAATTTCTTTCTTCTTGAATTATTTTATCTTTGAGTTGTTTTTAAATATCATGGCTTTTAAATTTGTATTGTTGAACTTGTTAAAATTGCTAATAGTTTTTTTTTATCATTGAATTAAAATAAATATTAATTAAAGATAATAAAGTAAAACTGACTTTAGCTTTATTACAATAATGACTGGGGATTTTTTAAGAAGAATTTTCCCATTGATTTGAGTTGTCAATAAATACGCCTGATAAAGTAAATGATACTAACCCACAATGCATTTCTACCAAGAGGGCGTTAACACTGCTGAGTTATGGTTTGAGCTGTAATACAGCCTGCGGTTTCATAATAGGATCGTTAACCTCGTCCTTTTACAGGACATCGAACTTCAAGGATAATTAATTGAAAATATACAGATAGTTTAATGTAATATTTGTGTATGCGTTTATGTATATACATGTATGTACAGTATGTGTTAATATAATTGATGCTATGCTGGAAGCCTCATGAAAATCACCCTTAAACAAGATATAGTTTTTGAAGTAATTTGTCTAATGGAGGCCCGGTGGCCGTGACCGTTAAGTCGTGAGCACTTCCATGCCAAAAGGTCGTGGGTTCGATTCCCACTAGGGGTGGTGGCTTTTCTTCAGAAAAAAAGAACAGGCTTCAGCCCTATCCTGGCTAGAAAAGGGTGGTAACCCATAGATAACCTGTCCTAAAATTCGTAGTTAATAATAAATGGACTTAAAAATTTAATAATAAAAAATTTGTTTAATGTGAGTCATTGAGATTTTTATTTTTTATTTTTTTATTTTATTTCTTTTTTTCTTTTTTTTACGGCGCTTCGACAAATCTGGGCGATAAGCGCCGATTGAAGAATTACCTTAGATCGTGTAGTTTTGTTTATCCAGAGCAGGAACTATTATGAATGAAATTTTAATAAGCGAAAGCCTTTGACACAATTGCTCATAACATTGTAAAATGGGTCTCCCCGTGGTCTAGTGGCTAACGCATTAGATTAGGGGGAAGGATTTCGGCGCTAATGTCCTCGAAGTCGTTGAGTCGAAAAAACAAAAAAAAAAAATACAAAAAAAAAAACAAACACAAAAAAACATTGTAAAATGGAAGGAAATGGCTAGTCGTGCTGTAGGTATGCTAGTTTTTATACCGGGATGTTACCGGGATTATACCGGGGTAGTACAATTGCAAACAGAATAGGTCTTTTCATATTCTAAACAATTTTGTTTGCCTTTCAACTGAATTTTGGGAATTTGCAGATCATTTTATATGGTTTTATTTTCTATTAATATAATAAGAGGTAAAGACTGGTCGTACTATTTTTTTCCTCCTAAAATTAAGTGATCAATTTTTTCAGGATTTTTGAAAACAAAAGCATGAATTATGATTTACGTCTATACAATAAATGGCACTAAAATTATTTTCCACAATTCACAGCATGGGGATTTGACCAGCAACAGTTACATTAGGTCTAGTCCATGTAAAAGGATGATTTCAATAAAATATTATCATACTCTACATTTTCACAGGCCAAGTCCAAAGCTGTAAATATTGAAAGCTCAATAGCACTCAATGAAAGCAGAAAATATTGTTCAAAATTAACAAATGACACAAGCACATTAACAACAGAACTCAACAGAATTATTTTAGCCCTATCTAATATTATAAAAGAACCCCCCCCCCCTCAAAAATAATACTAAACATGTCATTATTTTTACTAGATTGTCTAAAATAACATTGTTTTCTATACGAAATATTCATTACACATTCTTTATTACATACATACTAACACAATTATATATTCTACGGGATACTAAGAATCCTGTGACTTCTGTATATGTGGTATAAACAAATCAAGAATAAAGCAATGTTAACACCGTGACTAACTAATGAAGACATTAATGAGACTAGACAAGAAATAAACAATTTTATAAAAATACACATAATCAGCAAGTAGAAAATTGACTGGGCATTCAGTCAATATAAAAATCAAATATAAAATAAATAACACGAATATACATTTTTTTCCAATTTTTGAAAACGTTTTTTTCTCTAAATATAAATAGCTTTATGCCTTAAAATAAAAAAAATTGAAGATGTACATCATAATAATTTTAAATTTTATATTTAAATGTTATAGACATTCAGTCAGAGAGGACCTAAATATCTTATTTATATGCATTTTTTTGAATTTAAATAGGATATTTACTTATGATTTCATTTTTATTATTGTTTTAGTAATTTATTTGTTGGTGTTTTATTTATTATTTTTTATTGTTATTACTATTTTATTTATTTTGATTGATTTATTGGGGTATTGGAAATAAATTTTGAAGTTATTAAACAAGTAAAAGAGACCATCAACGAAATTGAGGTACTCAAAAAAAAAAATACAAATGAACTAATAAATAAATAAAAATAATCGAAAATTATGAATATACAAATTTATAATTAATTAAAATTTTTAGTTCATTATTTCCGTTTAACCAGTCCTTTGCTGTACAATAAAAAACTGAGTGTACGTTTAGTGTACTTGTACAACAGGATCGCTGGGAGACAGAACCCACAAGAAATAAATTAAATGGATAATTAACTGAGTGTACGTTTAGTGTACTTGTACTACAGGATCGCTGGGAGACAGAACCCACAAGAAATAAATTAAATGGATAATTAACTGAGTGTACGTTTAGTGTACTTGTACTACAGGATCGCTGGGAGACAGAACCCACAAGAAATAAATTAGATGGATAATTAACTGAGTGTACGTTTAGTGTACTTGTACTACAGGATCGCTGGGAGACAGAACCCACAAGAAATAAATTAAATGGATAATTAACTGAGTGTACGTTTAGTGTACTTGTGTTGAAAATGGATAAATGTTAGGAGGCTATAGGAGGAGGAAGATGATTCCACAAAGACCAATATTTTCGACGACTATTTTCAAAAAACTCCTTTTTTTCAAGAATAACTAATCTTCAACGAAGATTGGTATGGCAACCTTTAAAAATTACCAGCATACCGTTAATAAATTACTATTACCAAGGGATTACATGAAAAGTTTACATAGCAGTCAATAAACGAACTGCAATCAGATTATGCAGTTTCAATATCAGGGTTTATTGACATGAATTACTGCTGATGGATGCCAATAAATCCAACTTGTGGGAAATATATTTTCTATAGTCAGTAGGTATTTCAAATTTTGAAAGAGATGGCACCAGAGAAACTACGACTTCTACCATTTTTAGGCTATGCCAGAATGAACACAAAATATAGTGTGATAAAAAGAAGGAATGGAAGCGAAGTTTCTCATTAACTAATTGAAGAACCTGTCCTGAATCTGTTGAGGTGCAATTTGTTGCAATATTATCATTTCGATGTATAATTCAAATGCATTAAGTCAAGAATAGAACGTTAAAAAAAATAAATATTGGTTTTGGGACGGAATAGTTTATACAGGTTGGAATTTTCGCCTTGATGTATGGTTATGAGTACAAGGAAAGGAAAATTATATGGGAAGGGAATCATAGCAAATATTTGTAAACATGAATTATAAAAAAATAACTTAGGTTTATTAATTATAAATAAAATAAATAGGGTAGATAAATTAAGGGAGTGCTGAGGGAATTAAGGATTGAGGTTTATCGGATTGTATGAGGAGCTAGACAGGAGCAAGGAGGTGGGAAAGGGATGGGAAGGAAGGCAGGGAATGCTGGGAAAGGTGCAGGGAGAGAGAAGGGAAGCTGACCAGGAAGAGGAAAAGGTAGAGGGAATGGTAAAGTAGCAGGAACAGCAGCAGGATTAGGAACAAGAGGAAGACCACAGCATGTTCTGCAAGGACCTTTCACAGCACGGACACGTTGTTCAACAAGGTTCTTGAGGACTCGATGTTTGACAGGCAGTTGGCAGAGAGTCTGCTCGACGAAGGGTCTTATCCGCCTTTCTGTGATGGGCACATGACGCAGAGTCTGATGGATCACGGGTCTACAGCGAGTCTGGAGGACAGGAACATTCTTCACGTAGGTCTCCTCTACAGGTCGGGTGTACTTCTCGACCACCGGGACGTGTGCGGTATAAGGTTCGATGACAGTCCTCAATCTACGCTTCACCACGGGGATATGTCTCGTCCTGGTCTCTATGACAGGCTTGCAATACCGCTGGAGCACCGGGACGTGTTGGATGTACTTCTCTTCCTGCTGGGACAACACCTTGTCTACGACGGGGACATGTCTAGTCACCGCTTCGGCGCGGGTCCGAAGTCGGCGCTTTACGATGGGAACATGGCGGACGCATTCGTCTACAACCGGTCGGAGGGTTCGTTCTACCCTATGGGTGATGCATTGTGGCAGTGCTGGGCAGCATGGATATAAGGCAGGGATGAATCCCGGAGGAAGAAAAGGATAAGAGAGGGGGCAGGGGAAACTGCAGGAGGCGAACTGCAACAAAGAAAAACACAATTACATATACTATCTTAACTAAAACAATAAATATATTTCACACACAGAAAAAAAAAGAATACTACATTATGATTTCAACCTTTCAACAAGATGGAAACATTTGTTCTACACTTACCGTGTAGTAATGTAATCTGAATCATTCTACCTTGCAGAGATACCTGAAATAGTTTCTTACTCAACAACCTCATATATTATACAAATTTGTATTTTTTTTTCAGACCCAAAATATTATTAATGGAATTATAAATAATATTTTTCTGACATATTTTATTCATGAAATTTTACCGATAAAAAAGAATTGGTCAACATTTGCATTTGTCATTTAGAAAAGGAAATCGGCGTTATTTTTTCTTGAAATAAACACTTTAAACATATTATAGGACAAGCACTTATATCAGTAAATTTTATTGGATGGATAACGTTCAGTTGCTTAAATTTACAAACTTTTGGGGAACAAAATAACAATTTTGTAAAATAACGTATGTATGTGTGTAGGTTTCTAACGAACATTGAAGAAATTTCTCAAATTTCAGAATGTTGTAAATTATATATAACAACCATTATTATTTGTTTATTTTGATAAGTTGAAAAAAAATATCTGAAAATGATCTGGACTTCTTTATAATCAAAATTGAATATTTTCTCAATTTTATTTTCTCAATTATAATTACCATTGGTAAGTACATTAAAGTGGCGTATTAAGTATTAAAGTATTAATTTATGTATTATACTGCCTTAAGTATTTGATCAATTAATGGCCTTCCATGAGCATAGAAAATTTAATAAAAATATAGCCCAAAATTCATACACTATAAAACAATAATTTATGTAGGAATTTTTTAGCAAGGCACAATTGCCTACTGATTTTATTAATACCGTAGTGTAATATATTTCAAATATATAAATTCCGTTTAAATATATAATTAGATAATTAGACATAAATTAGTTTAAAATTGAATAAACGTTTTATTTCATTTTTGATTTTGTTTGACTCTTTGTTTTCGGATAAATATCAAGGTCAATATAGTGATATAGACAGCAAATAAATCACAGGTTTTTAGTTCCAAAGTTTTCTATGGGGTAAGAGTTCATTGCGAATTTCATTAAAAATGCAATAGAAGATCTTTCAGTTATACCTTAATTTGGCAATTAATCAAGAAACAAGTTTTTTTTTCTATAATTCTTAAGATCATGAGGTTTAATGCAAGTGACAATGATCGGAAAAATTCCTATGGGAATGAAGCTACAAATGCAATCTTTAGAATCGATGGTTTATTTCAAGACAAATTATCGCTGGCTGAGAAAAATACCGGTATACCGGTTCAAAAATGGGTTTTATAGTTGTTTATACAATTTAGCTAAGGTAAAATATCTGCGCTGAGTTTAGTAACAGTTAATGATTATTTCAAGAAATACTAATATTTTATACCTTAGTGCCCAGGAAAACACAATATTTTTAAATAGCTGGACAAATGTAGCTTAAACGAAAGCTGTGTTAATAAAAATATACAAGTATTTTTCCCAGTTTGCGTTTAAACGTTTAAATAAAAAAAAGGCCATTGATTTCAGGCAAGGAAAGAGCGCAAGGTGAGTCCTTAATTGTAAATAATGATTATTATTCCATAATGTATAAATAAACGTAATTATTTACTGGTGAAAAACACTAATTGTGTTCAGATTTAACTTAGAATGTTCACATATTTCTTATTAAGGAATCTTTTGAGAGAGTATCCAGGATAATAATGAATTTGATTTCTTCGGTGGGAGATTCATTAATTATAAATATACAAATTAAATAAAAAAAAATTCTGTTGATTTAAATTAAAACTATATTTTTATTGATGATTTTTAAGCATATTGGATTAAATTTTGTTTGCTCGTGTTTGGCTTTGGTATCGCAGGGTTAGTTATTTGTGTGTGCCTTTATTTTTCAAATTTAATGACCTATTTATTGACTAAAGCTACATATTGCTTGTATAAATTACCTGAGCGAGCGCCGTCAGGAGTACTAGTATTGCCGGCCTCATGGTCTTGCGGTCTGGTTTCTAACTTCGGTCAAGACCCCTGATAACTGTATATATATGATGACCCAGTAAACATGGTTGCTCGGGGTTTGTCCAATAGTCACGCCGATACGTGGGGTTCCCAAGTCGCCATTCTTAGGCTTGTTTAAGCAAATTTCTCGGCAGCTCTCTGGTAGAGTTGTTGCCCTTTATCGTCACGATGGCCGCCGCTTCCTTTCGAGACTTATTGCGTTTTCCAGTCGCTCCGTTGTAAGCGGCTTCCAGATTACTGGAACGGACTGCCGAAGTATCCTTTTCGGTCCTAAAGTATGTTTTCTGAATGGCGTCCGTTGTCCATTTCAATGTGTTAATGCTTTTTTACAGTAAAATTAAGTAAGAAAACGAATCCGTTGTTACAAGCGGCTTGGGTTGAATGAACCGATGGTCGTTTACGCCTGGTAGTAAACAATGAACTGGGAAATGTAAACACAAACAGTAAATATTGACAGAAATAATTACCGCGAATCAAAGTCCGGCTTCTTATAAGAATGACTTAGGAAAGCACTCTAATGTGACTTTCTTGAGGTAAGCATTTAATTGTTACAACTTATAAAATTTTTGTTCAAGAAATAGCAATTGCTGTGAAAAGAATAAATTTCTGATACGTTATTCAAAACGTTCTAAATCCACGGCACTAAGTAAAGAAATTTAAAACAAATTGGCAAACTTAGAAAGTTATGTTATGTTAAGTGTGGATTATAGAATATTTCTGATCTCACATAGGTTTGTACAGATGTCTTACGCGCACTTAAACAAAATAATGTTTGTAGACTTTCTGAATGGCTTATCCGAGTCCAACAAAGTCCAAATCTTCGGCTGCCCCAAGCGACCACTTAACGAAATCTATCACAGTTGTAAATGAGGTACAACGACGTCCAGCTGTTCTTATTACCTATTTAAAGCGAAGTACTGTTCCCTTGTGAAAGATAATTACCTCAGCGGTTTCGTTATCTACGTGCATTTTCTTGTAAACACACAAAAATAACATCGTCCAAAACTCACACAATAGGACCATTCTTGACTCGAGCTTAAAACGAAGCCAAGACCATCCCTCTTCGTGACACCGGACTATCGAACGTCGGACGTCAGCCGGGGTCGACCCGCATTCCGGAAACATCACCCCGTCAAGAATACGGCAATCTGCACCCCAAGGAGGAAGACGGAGAACTGGAAGATGATAAGCAGTGTACGGGCATGACTGAAGCTCAAACTACTGCAGGAACAACCATGACAAAAAGGACAACAAATACAACGCGGAATGGACAAATCAAAATAATTACAACTTACAATAAAACATTCGGCGCACTTCGACCACATGTATGTACACAACATTAAACATTGCTATCTCTAAAACACAGAAATAAAAATATATTGCTTATGAGAAGCACAAAACGTCCGGAATCTCGCTTGGCATTTCTGATAGCAGCTGATAACGGGGGATTTGTTTACGACTCCCAGTAGAGCAGAGAACCAGCTACCTTGAAATGGAGATTTGCTCCTTCAATTAGTTCAAGACGATCTTGAAACACAATTTTGTTTCATAGTGATTATGCGCTCTTTATAATGAATGCTGAAGACTTTTTAATAAAAACAGTCAATAGAGGACCATCACAACCATTTAATTATTCATTCTGCACTGAAATTGAAGCATAATATATTTATATTAAAGGTGGAGACGATAGTCAATAAGCGTGTTTCTTCCCTCCCTACATAGGGTAGAAACACGCTTATGACATTGACCATATGACACAATCCTAAGGTGCCAATGAAATATGTCCTCGTTTCATTGCTTATAGTTCATTTTGCAGTAAAATGAATTTTTCAGGATAAGTTACGTTAAATTAATTAAAATTTTTCGTTGTTTATAATAGATCTTTTAGACGACGAGTGAGCAATTTCCGCTACTTTTAGCTGTGAATTTTGGCACCTAAAATCTAACTTTTCTTCTAGATTTCAAAGGAGTAGACGTTCATATTATTCAAAAGAAATTGAGTGTCACTAGGAATAATAACTTAATGGAAACGCGCTAGGAAGTCAAAGGTCCTTCGAAATGCACCGGTTCCCTTTGATCACTGAAGTTAAGCAACGTCGGACTCGGCCAATACCTGAATGGGCAACCGACCACGTGCTGTTGGCATTATAAAAGGGTGGCAACCTGTAGATAGCCCGGCGTTAAGAGCCCAACACACACAAAAATACAAAAATCAGTTATATTTCTCAACGTTTCGGCTTGAGTTTCAAGCCTTCATCAGAGCTGTAAACAAATGTTGACGAAATACTAGTAGAATTATCTATATCCCCCAAAAAAACATAAATGTGAAATAGAAGCCAAGTTCCTCCCCCCCCCAAAGAAAAACTCCCCTTTTTTTGTTAACTTTTTGTCGTAAATAACATTAAATTTTTTTTTTTTTTTTTTTTTTTTTTTTATGATACCATTTTACTTGTAAATAAATGATACCATTCTAAATTGTAAATAAACCATTGAAGCGCCGAAATTTCGAACTGAAAATAAAAATTTGAATCGGTTTTTAATTAAATTTGTTATTTCTGTTAAAACGTTTCTTGCAATCTTAATAGATATAAATACACACACACATTCCATGATTTAGGTAGTGATTTTACTTTGGTCTCATTGTCTTTATGCTAATTATTAAGTAATTTTTGCAACATCATATATATATATATATATATATATATATATATATATATATATATATATATCTTCTTGTTTAATAAAGGCCTTATAGGTCTCAAAATAGCTTCAAAACGTCATTTAAACTACTTTATTTTTTAGTTCTGGCTAAACTACTTTAGACTAGTTTCTGGCTAACTTGGCTTCTTTTATGTATATGTATATATAGCTGAAGCTAAATAAATGTATTATATTAATTTATGAAAGGGAGAAGGGGTTTGATTGAGTACACAATATTCCAGCCAATATTTGTATCTTTATTGTCTCTTAATCAGTCTTTATGGAAAATATTGTCCGGTTTTCCATCGGAGACGACGACATGATGCGATCACAGGTCTGGGTGCTTGTCCAAAAGACTGGAGAAAAAAAAATGTGTTGCGAAGATACTTATTAAGTTATTAGCCTAGATTGTGTTGCCGAGCTGCTCAGTAGTAACCATACTTCCATGGGCAGCACCTACGGATGGTTCCCGCCCTGTGGTGGATGGTGACGCAAGTTGGCACGACCACAGCACCACACTTGGTCTCTGAAGCACCTATGGCTCTGCCGGAACAACCGCAGTCTGGTTCTGGTTCTGGGCATGGGTTGCCGGAAACGTACTGAAAATAATAAAAAAAAAGTCTATTAGATACAAGCTCAACAACACCTAACTTATGTAAATAAGGGAAAAATTCTAAATTGTAAATAAACCATTGAAGTGCCGAAATTTCGAACTGAAAATAAAAATTTGAATCGGTTTTTCGAAATGAATATATAAATACAAGGGATTTATTCCTTACTTGGTCGAGTCGAAGAATATTGCCTAAGACCGGGAAAAAAGCTCGTATTTTTGGTATCGCATTATTTTATTGTATTTATATATTTATTGCGGAACACATGCATCTTGGCCTTAAGTGTTGCTTATCGCTCGAAAAGAATACATTTATGTTACTTCATCTTTTTTAATATTTAACTCCTTTTATCCTTCATAGTTAAATGCAATTAATTTATTCAGGTAAATGAGACTAAGTAAAGAACGTTCCCATTATCATTAATAAGTTTAAGATTACCTTTATCTTCAATTTTTGTGCTCCATTTTAAATAACAATGATTTATCAATTTTTTAAGTAAAGAAATAAAACGTCAAATTACTTTTTCCAGTAGGAGATTTTTTTTTCTCCTCTAAGAGCAATATCTGACACTATTAAATTATTCCCTTGAAAATCTGAATATATTAAAAAAAAATTGATTCAAACTATTTCTGATATAAGGATATTAATTACTAATTTTTGAACGTCTTACGAAATTAAGTTGTTAAGGTTATGGGACTGTAGCTGACAAGTATTTTCGGGAGAATTTAATGAAATTACATTCTGTAGAATAATTACCATTTCAACGATTATTCGTGCAGTTATTTCAAGGTTTAAGTATAAAAATTGGTTTCGTGTGAACTTCTAAGCAATATTGTGTCGGATAGACGATCAGGATTTTATAGAATTGTGATGATTGGGCGTTCAACAACGTGGTTAATTAACTTATTATAAGTTTACTAATTTTGGGACCTTTAGAGAAGAGAAAGACTTAAATACTTACGCATACGACCATGAGGAGAGCGAAAAGGGTGGCGATGCGAGCGACTGTTGAAGCTGCCATGTTTGTTGTTGAGTTCCTGAGGATTCCTGACGACTTCTTCATCTCCCTGGATATATATAGGAATATCGCCTCCATCCTACTCTAGGTCAGTGGGGCGTGGATTATCCGTATCGGCTGTATCGCTCGCGACCTAGGATCCCTTTTCCGCATCATGTCGCTCCGTCATCGGTATTATCGTTTTTAGCTTAATATACATTACACATACTTTTATTTCATACTTTATAATGTTTTCGATACGTTTTATACACTTTTTTTTATTATATATAAACAACCAAAATTATTTCATTTTTGAGACAAATAAATCTAGTTCATCCTCAGGTTCGTCAATCCATAGCTAATTCTCGGGTATTTATTATTTTGTATTAAAATTATGACTTTAAGATTTTTTACATTCTATTTATTTGAATTGCAAGTCTTTTAATTTATATTTTATTACTATATAATTTTTATAAATTTATTTACACCTTCTTCAATAAAATATAAAGACTGACAAAGTTTGGTATTAACAATATGAGGAATCTTCGGAATTTATGAAAGATCTTATATTAAAAAACTAAAACATTGTTTAGTACTTAAGTACTATACAATAGTGTAATATAAGTACGCTGTGTTTTTAGCAACCCAATATATTTGGGTTTGCCCTCTTTGTTTTTTTTTTTTAATATAGAATTTCTTCTTTTAATTTTTATTAAATTAAGTACTTTTAATCAGTACTATTATTTTCTACCGGTATGACAAATAATACTGTTTGAAGGTGCATGAATGAGAAAACCACTAGAAAAATATAAGCAGTATAAATATATGAAGATTAAATTAATAGGAACAAAGCTAAACGAGTAAATTTTACGGACATATTTTTTTTTTTTTTTTTTTAAATAAAATAATTCTATTTCAATTTTCATAAAATAATTTATGTAGAGCAAACAATAGATCATAACATTGAGAACCCAGCAGTAAAAATTGTTGTATAGTAATACTGAATATTTTCATCTTTTAGACTTATACAGTAAGCTAATCAACTGAACACATGAGTACTTTATATACGAATATTTTTTTGAGATGTAAAGTCAAAATGGCTAAATTCTGATGCATCTGATTAATTTCCTGGGGGTTGAAAGTGTATTTAATTATGAATTAGCTCAATTAAGCGTTCATTTTAACACTATGAGCAGATATTCCTTGCTTTATTATGAGCAATATAACTATTATATTTACCAATTGCTTTTTGTTTTCATAATCGTTTTTTCTGAATAATTAATCGCATTACGATATCATTCAACGATAGTTTGGAGGAGCTATTAAAACGAAAAGAATGTTTATATGTAGACAGACATTTTCCCTTAGGGCTCAGTAAAAAAACAAAAAAATGTAATGAATTGAAAAGCAGATTGATTTTAGGAAAAGTAAACTACTCATATCACAAGAAGTAAAAAAAAAAAAAAAAAAAAAAAAAAAAAAAAAAAAAAAAGATCGAAATTTGTGAGAAAAAACTGTTTCTAAATCTGGATTTGACTATATTTATATTAACAACACATCATTGTGATCTTCACCTCTGACCAAAAACTTGTTTATTCATATGAGGTTTAGTCATTAACACACTAGAAAAAAAAATAAAGTTAGTAAATTTTACGATTCCATAATCCACTTTATTTCTTCTCAACACTTTATCAACCTTCTGTCCAATATTTGTATACATATATAACTCAAACCATATTTTACATTCTGTAATCTAGGCTTTGTCATTCTGGCATTATTTTCAAACCAGCAATTAGCCTTCAAATTATTTTTAAATAATGCATTAATATCAATTAATCACATTTATTCTAAACTACACCATTATTAAAAACATCCTACATTTATCACAGGCAAAATCCTATGTTTTTAATCATTAAACTGAAACTACACAATTGGGCTTCATGAAGTAATTCTCCCAAGACAGAGTAGTACAAGAAAATATATTTTAAAAAACTCCTAATCATATTTTCTTTTACCTTAAAAAAAGATTATTAGAACGTGGAATTTAATATTATTTTTCAACATATTCCCCTGCATTGTAAGAAATTACTAAATTTATAGGAGACTACTTATATCTAATAAATAAACAATTCTTTCTTCGGATCATCTGTTGTCCATCTTATGCGCATACATGTTGTGAGGTCGAGTTCTTAAAATCCGTGTTGACGATTGGTTAGCGGTGTTATTATTTGGAGAGAAAAACGGGAGGGGGGGATTTTGACAAATTTTTGTGATTCGCGATTTATCCATTATAAAATTATCACCTACAATCGTGCCAAATTCAAAAAATGTAGTCAGAAGACCCAAAGCTAGTGATAAAATTAAAAATTAGAGAAAACATTTTTTTTTTTTTTGGTATTTTAATCAATATTTTATTTTTATTTGTATAATAAATTAAATAAAATAATTTTAATATTGGAATCTATCTGGGGTATCGATCAGTGTAGATTATGATAGGAAAACAATTGGCTAGATATTGGCGTGGAGGGGACATGATTCGGATTGGTATGCTGCTGACCTTTTTACCGGAACTTATCGATAACTCACGGACATCTTTATATCGATCAGGAATTCCACAACCTCTAAACCATACCCCCCCCCCCCCTTTCAAAGAATATCGGGGGAACGCATTATACAAATCAATTTAACAAAAATAAATCAAATTGTACATACATAATGATACTTGTAAAATAATTATTAGCAAATTTCCGCCCTCTCTAAAGGTAGAATAACCCGATTATTTCGTCAACTAATTGATGGATTTCGGAAAATGCATTAATAAGAAATTGTTTATTTTAAAATAAGTAATAAATAATCGTACAATATTTCTGTTTATTTCATAAGAAATAGTTTGCGTTAAGGTAAGTTTTAATTGTATAATAATCTGTTTATTTTATAAGAAATTGTTTATGTTAAGATAAGTCTTAAATTGTATAATAAATCTGTGTGTTTTATAAGAAAATGTTTATTTTGTACATTAGAAAAAAAAATGAATAATTGAATCAATAACATCATGAATGTTAAGTGTCTCATACGCGCAAGATATGCCCAAATGACATGGGTTGTGCAGAAAAAATAAATAAACTCCCTCACTATAGGGATACTTTGGTGAGGAAACAATAACAAAAAAACAAAAAAAACATGGAAATACCCGTGGGTCCAATTTGAAAATAAACAGCCGATATTGATTTTATATCTAAAATATTATAAATAATCAATTAGGCGGAAGAAAAACCAAAATACACTTCAGACTATTAACCTTATTTATTTTCTGACATCCCTACATGTTTCACAACCTTTTGGTGCCTTTATAGAGTAATGCATTTTAAAAGCATGGCGTTTCGACGTCGCACAGCTGTTGGAAAGGGTTTTTCTCCTAAAGTTGTGGCTATAATCCAATGCTTTTATCAATGAGGCACCAAAAGTGCATGAAACGTGTAGGGAAGTTGGAAAATAAATACAACTAAAAGTTGTAGTAAAGGGTAATTTAATTATTAATTAGATATAAAATAGGTAAGGGTAATATCTTTAATCTTTTTCTGGAAAAGTGAAGAATACCAGATTTCGGGCTCTTAAAAAAGGCATGTTGACTTTTTTTTTTTTTTTTTTTTTTACGGCGCATCGACAAATCGTGGCCATTAGCGCCGGCCTCCAGGGTGCAGCCAGGAATTTTCTCAGCGAGCCCTGAGATGAGAAAATTTCTGGCGCCGGTGGGGATCGAACCCACCATCTCCCGCTTATGAATCCAGCGCGCTAGCCACTAGACCACAGGAGACCCCGGCATGTTGACTTGAAACGTTTTTCACATACCCCAAATTTATCAAGACTCCAAAAAATATTTTAACAACAGCTATTACCAGATTTTGACGTTTCGTATATTTCAATAATATCTCGAAAGCGTTTGAGGTGTTGAAATTGACCATTTTCTTAATAAATATTAAATATTACCATATTTCATTCGACTTTCGATTGGATGATTTCAGCCGGAAAATGTAATTTTTTAGTTGAATACAAGTTTATCATTTTGTGCATTTTTTAAAATGCTTTTAACAGTAAAATGAGTCTTTAAAGAAAATGGCCATAAAAAGTGATAATGAAGTTGCCTTTTTTCGTGTCCTTCTTCATTTCCTGTTCCTCATGAAGAAGCGGAAGTCAGGAAACACTTCCCTGATGAAGCACCGGAGAGAATGTGCTTCATCCGCTATCAATCTTTACTGTCACTTACAGCTGATAGACACACTAGGGACATTCTCGCGTTTCATTGAAGTTACGTTGAAGAATTTATACAAATTCGAAATTTAAAATAGTAAATAAATTTAAAATAGTTTCCAGCATAAAGTTTGATATACATATATTTTGATTTTATGTTATTTCATGCTTTTTTGCGCCAGAATTTTCTTCCCTCCTTTGATTAGGTAAAAAAAAAAAAAAATAAAGATCACTCATGAAATAATATATGAA
Organism: Gonocerus acuteangulatus; assembly: GCA_946811695.1. NCBI lineage: Eukaryota > Metazoa > Arthropoda > Insecta > Hemiptera > Coreidae > Gonocerus > Gonocerus acuteangulatus. Next base: position 22,321,815 of record OX328125.1, read on the forward strand.
AAGAAAAAAGCATCAAAAATTCATAATAACAAAAATTTAGATCAAGGTCAGGAGAGGGTAGAATGATAATACAAAAAAATAAAACAAAAAAAAAACAATTATTCTACCGCTAAAGAAATAGTAGTGTACATATATATGTATATATATATATATATATATATATATATATATATATATATAAAAATACATCATGACTACTATCTGTTTATTAATAAAATAAAATAATAAAAAATCAACAAAAAAAATCGTATAAATAATTATAAATATATGTAATATATAAATATAATAAAATAAATAGGTGTTAATGGCCTCAATGTAGATAAACTTTGTGAACAAAGGCAATTAATAAGGAAATTAATGCAGCCAACTCTAAAGGATATATTATTGCCTGATGATAATCACGTATTTATGGTTTATTTCCTCTGTTTAAGTAAAATTAAGTATATTTGAGAAAATATATTAATACATTTAAGGCTTTGGAATAACTCGAAAGATTCTCCACTAGAAAATGGAAGCCTACCATAAAATGGGGTCACATTAGAACAGTGCGGTGGAATTGGTATTAACCTATACTGATTATATATGCTTATATATTTATCTGAGAGCAAACAGAAAATATATGGGTATAATTGCGTGCATGGCCTTGTACTATATGTACCTCAAAACAATAAAATAATCTATAAAGAAATAAGAATAAAATAAGCTATTTGTATAATTTTTAAACTTAAAGTTAATTAGAAAAAAAGTCCGACTCGCAGGAACTGCGTCATCTTAGCGCGGTTCCATTCATATCCCTAGTGTTATTTTGTAGACTTAGAATAGAAACAGTTATTACTTTGTTTGCATCATTCCTAATGTAAACAAATATGAAAAAAAAAAACAAAAAAAAAACATGACTTTCGGCTAGGGATGAAACTATCCTAAGCAGAAATTACTCTTTCTGCCGTCCCAAGTTTCGGTCTACGAAGACTCTTCTACGAATATATTTCTAATTTACTTAACTTGCAGTGCTAACATATCCATTTTACTTTTAAATGCAATTAAACAAAATAAAATTGTACATGAAAATGAGAAAGTAGTGTTATTTTTTATTGAACTACGGCCACATTCAACCACAAAATATAATTATATTTCTAGTATAGAATTTGGCTGCATGACTTCCTACAGGTAAAGGTAACTGTCAGCTGTCCTAGAATGCTTGATGAGAACAATGAATCTTGATTTATGAAGTGCAATAACAGCCTACGTGAACCGGCCTACTATCTCGACCCGGACTGACTCTACACAGAGAATATTTACGTTTTCAGTTCTGTTACAGGTTCAAAGAATTTGTATTTATTCCCCTGTTTTATTGAGAAATACATCCTCCTCCTAGAAGCAATAACAAAATAACAAGAAATAAAAACAAACAAAAAGAACCTTATAAATTACCGAAATCAATTATCGTTTATCAAACTTCTAAGTTATATGTACTTATTTCTCCGTTTGCCATCGCCTAATCAAAACTTTCTTCAGAACCTGTTTTCCAGAGCATTTAGTAAGCTTTCGAATGGAAACCATTCGTTTACCAAGATTCTCAACGGTTTTCGAGATACTAACGAAAGTATAAAAGGTTACCAAAACTTTTCTTGTCTGTTAATAAAATATTTTATTTTATACAAAGTTCCCAAAACAAAGGGACCAAGAACAAGTATTCAAGTTTAAGTAGAATCCCCTTCCCACTTATGGCCTTATAGGATAGAAAGCCTAATAAAGCCTATCTAGTCGATACTGAAGGACCAAGAACAAGTCTTCACGATCGACTAGATTCCCCTGCCTAATAAAGCCTATATAGAATAATACGGCTAATAAAGCCTATCTAATTGATACAGAAGGACAAGGGACAAGTCTTCCCATTTCATAAAAAAATAAAAAGCTACAAAAAACCAAGGAAAAGAGACAAAAATTACAAAAAGAACGACAAAAACCCGTTCATAAGAACAAAACAGACGTATTTGAAGTTTTAAGCATTTATTTCTCCGATTGACATAACCTAATCAAAAATAGTTTTAGAATCATTTTTGTATAGAATTTAGTAAGCTTTCATATAGTTTCAATCCACTTACCACGATTTCCCAACCGTGTTCGAGATATTAATGAAAGTATACGAAGTTTCCAAAACTTTTCATATCTGTTCATAACATATTTTATTCTAACCCTTCCTTAACTCCAAACGTAACATAACTTTCAACATATTAGTTTTAATGAAAGTAGAACAAGCAGATAATGTTTCAACTGAATCCCGTTATTCTAAGTACCCAAACCAAAAACGGTATTCAAAAAATATTTTTCCAATTTTCTCGACAACGGTTAAAGCTATCGCCTTGAAAATGGTTTCATTCGTTTTTCTAGCCCAAGAAGCCTATAAAACGAGTACTTACAAGCTTATGAACTCAAAAACGTAAGCGTTACGATTTTTTCTGCGCGAATATCGCCCCAAACGCCATCTTCCAGTGGGCGGATTTTGCTGGTTAACGAACTTGACCTTTCAAATTGGACGACAGATTTTTGTACCAAATTTCATCAAAATCGGACCATTCGTCTTCTATTTAGAGAGCGAACAGAAAAATATATATATATATATATATATATATATATATATATATATATATATATATACAAATTTGAACCACCGTTATTTTCGGTTTCTAGGGGTTCTGAAACGCAAAATGTTCTAGTCGGCACTTCCGGATTGTTTCATTATATCAACCTTATAAGCGGGGTTCCTCCCTATGGGGGAGGGAGGAACCGCGCTAAAATGTATTTTAAAAATCACAAAATAAACCCAGTTTTGTCTCAGTGTAAAACATACATAATGTAACTATACATTCAATAACAAAGCTTTCTCCTTATACGCATTTCTTTTAATTCTCCCTGTTTCTATATTTTCTAATATTTCTTGGCATGGAATCAAGAAAAAGTGGTACAAAAACATGAGTTTGCGATATTTTCTAATATTTCTTGGCATGGAATCAAGAAAAAGTGGTACGAAAACATGAGTTTGCGATATTTTCTAATATTTCTTGGCATGGAATCAAGAAAAAGTGGTACAAAAACATGAGTTTGCGATATTTTCTAATATTTCTTGGCATGGAATCAAGAAAAAGTGGTACAAAAACATGAGTTTGCGATATTTTCTAATATTTCTTGGCATGGAATCAAGAAAAAGTGGTACAAAAACATGAGTTTGCGATATTTTCTAATATTTCTTGGCATGGAATCAAGAAAAAGTGGTACAAAAACATGAGTTTGCGATATTTTCTAATATTTCTTGGCATGGAATCAAGAAAAAGTGGTACAAAAACATGAGTTTGCGATATTTTCTAATATTTCCTGGCATGGAATCAAGAAAAAGTGGTACAAAAACATGATTTTGCGATATTTTCTAATATTTCATAATAAATAGTTTAACATCTAAGAAAATTAACATTTACTCAACATTTTTTTATATATATTTTAGTTTATTTTTTTGTTTGTATCACTTTATGTTGTTTTTAATATTTTTTTTTACGGCTAAGGATTTTATACACTACGTGCCACGCTTAGATTTTTATAATTTTCTTGAGGTTACTTCTATTGTAACTTATAATTGGATATTTAAGTAAATATATAACTAATTGTGTAATTGGATGTTTATGTAATTTCAACTGTATGATTGGATATATGTATACAAATTGCATTGAGCGAATCGCCTTGGTGCTCCTAAACAAAGAAATAATTATTAATAGTATGGGATCATGCATGATTTTTTAACCTCTTAATGAGTACATTTATCAAATATGCTGCTTTAAATATAAACATACTAGAACACATAGGACCAAAAGATTTTGTGTATCACTTTTTATAGGCTCCATCTCATATATAAGAAATATAAAATAAATTAATATATATATATATATATATATATATATATATATATATATATATATATATGGGGGCAGGGTTAGCTCAGTGGTAGAGCACTGGACTAATAAGTTGGAGGACCTGAGTTCAAATCCTGAGCAAGCACTGAAGATTTTTTCTTCTAGTGTCTTCGTTCTAGGGTTGAATTCGGCGTCCCTGGCCGTCCCTAGGCCAACCTAGCCTTTAATTAATTTAATAATGGGTACCTTGGGTGCTAATGACTAGTAGTCGAAGCAGCGAAGGGGAAAATCAAGCGGCCGGAGCATAGTACTGACCACACTATCTCCCTAGTGTGCCGTATGGTCATGAATCAGATACCTCTATAGTATCTGCCCCTCAGGGCCTCGAGGCCAGTTATGTACTGATTTTATATATATATATATATATATATATATATATATATATATATATATATATATATATATATATATACTTATATGGTATATTTCGGTTGAATAAAACGGCTTTCCATTTCTTTATAACTTAATAAAGATAAGATATGGAAATGGAATGGAATATTAGAAATATTATTTAGTTTAATTTTAATAGTTTTACCATAGTTAAATAATTTTTGAGAGGGGTTAACACTATTTTCAATTGATAACAAATATTTTTTAAGAAGGTACCCAATCTATTCACCAATTTTTATTGCTTACATAATTTATAAAGGAGTCTTAACCTCCTTGAGTATACAGGCAGCAAAGAAGCGATGAAAAATAATAAATAACTTATGTGAAAAATAATCAACTATTTATATGTTGGAAAATTGAAAACACTAGGAAGAAATTCTTCATAAAGAAAACATTAAACAATTGTTAAGGTCATTCTGTCCGATTTTAAAAAGGAGAACACTGGAATATATTATATCTAAATAACCTATTGCCAAAATTAAAATATAGATTTTTTGCCGCAGTCACTCACTGATAGATATCCAATTTTTAGATAAATATTTATAATTTATTTTTAATATTATCTTGTGGGGGAAATTATTTTACTTTTTTTTTCTCCTGGGGCTCAATTATTAATTTGTTTTTGTTTTATGGGTATGTTTTTGTTTTACTTCTTTCCGGTATGGACCTTTTTGTAGATTTTTAGCGTTATTACACTAAATATTGGTACCTATAGTAATTTCATATATACGCAGATATCGACAGCTAACAGGCCGAATCCCTTTGTAAATATCACAATTCTTAATATAAACCAATAAATCAAAGGTCATTTGAAGATAATATCCGGAAATCCGTAGTGGGACAAGAGAGATACAGCGGATTGGGATAACCCACGCGCCACTGACCTAGAGTCCGCCCAAGAATCTTTCCCTATATAAACCCGTAGTGAAGTTGGAATCGTCAGGTATCCTCAGGAACTCAACAACAAACATGGCCGCTTCAGTCGTAGCTCGTTTCGCCACCGTTTTCGCCCTCCTCATGGTCGTATGCGTAAGTATTTAAGTCTTCCACTTTTCTAAATGTCCCAACATTAGTAAACTTACAATGGGTTTAATAACCAAGTCGTTGTACGCCTAGTTAACATAATTCGATATATTCTATAAAACCCTGATCGTATATCCAACATAATATTGCTTAGAAGTTCACAGTATTTAATTTTTAATTTTTTATTTGTAGCAAACACCCACATGCACTTAACAACAACTTCGTTCATCATCAAATTAACATAAACCGGCATTCTGATGTGTTTTCTAAAATCCCGAACATGTTTCGACTATAATAACGCGTACTATTCATTAATAGCTCACATGTAACCGATTAATATACAAATTCGTTAAAAAAACAAATAAGCATACTCTTGGTCGTCTTCTCTTTTAAATTACTCTTGTAATTTTCTTACTAAAACGTTTTACAGCAACAGACGTATTCCCTTAACCGCAAAGGTTCGTAAAACTTTAACATGAAACTCAGTTATATCCTCAACTGTGTTTGTCGAAATTCTATATTTTTCCATATATTTGATGGAAATTAATATATACTTACTGACGAATCTTAATGATTAAAGATACACGATATCTATACGAATAAAACTTACAGTGTATTATTTTAAATATAATAAACACTCATAAGTTATACAATGAATATTAGTGATAAATCCTATTTTGAAATAAACCGTTTTTCTTTTGTGCTAACCTAACGTAAATTATATGAGGCAAATAGAAAAGTCTGAAATTTAAGTGTTTATAAGTCCATTTTAAAACTTTCACTAACAATTATTAAACAAATTAACTTTATTAATTTCCGTTGGGAAATATTTAATATATAGAAGTCTCTTTGCTGTTTTTTATTTTTAGTTATCTGATAATAATTCTGATCATGTCGTAGTGATATGTGCGTTTCCATACGTTGTTTTTACTCCTTTCAAAATCAAAATACTTAAAATTAATTTATGTGAGAACACTGGTTTTTTGTTAATTAACACTTACCACAAATATTTTCCACTAGTTATATTGCCATCTATCCATGGGTTAAGTTAATCACTTTCTTAGACCAATAATATCTTTAATAGTGTGAATTTCTCGGGATGTTAATTTTTTTTTTTGATTGCAGTATGTGAGCGCAGAGCCCGAGCCAACACCAGAACCCGAGCCAGTCGACCCATGGTGCTGCAGGCCCAACACCTTCCACAGACCTTGCTGCTGTGCTTCCACCACCACCTGTGGAGCCCTCGTTGTACCAACCCTCGCTACCGTCCACAGCAGGGGTAAGGCTAGGAGTCACGACCCAGCCCCATGGCACAAGACTTGCTGTCCAAGCTGCTACTAAAAAACCAACTGTAATTTAAGGAATCTCGCTGTAAATTCTAGTCATATATTTTTTTTTCTCCAGTCAACAAGAATGAATATTCGACGACGACCCGCGATCACAACAAACTTCGATATTAGATAGTTAATAATTCTACGATTCAAATATACGTTCGTATGACTGAGAAATATGTGTACTCTATACAATCCTTCATCCCTACCTTAATAATTATAATACACTAGCTCTTACCCGGTGTGCCATGCTACACCTACTTTCTGCATATAGAAAAGCAAAACTAATTTAGAAACCAAATGAGTAATAACAAAACGAAAATCTGTAACTATTTGGGTCCATAGTTTCGAGCCCATGACCTCCAATCTGTGAGTCCTAGACGATTTTAACCTAGACAAATCGGTCGAACTGTGAAGATTCGTTTAAGGAAGAAACATACAGACCGACAGCTAGAAGACGTATTTGACTAAGCCTACGACACTCCCCGGATCAAGAGCTACCTGTGCGCGAAGTTTGTTAAAAATCGGTCGAACAGTGTGGGCATGTATAAGAAACAAACATACAGAGAGACAGCTGGTAGACGTTTTAGCGCGGTTCCTCCCTCCCCCATAGGGAGGAACCCCGCTTATAAGGTTGATACAATGAAACGATCCGGAAGTGCCGACTAGAAAATTTTGCGTTTCAGAACCCCTAGAAACCGAAAATAACGGTGGTTCAAATTTGTATATATATATATATGTATATATTTATATATATATATATATATATATATATATATATATATTTGTCTGTTCGCTCTCTAAATAGAAGACGAATGGTCCGATTTTGATGAAATTTGGTACAAAAATCTGTCGTCCAATTTGAAAGGTCAAGTTCGTTAACCAGCAAAATCTGCCCTCTGGAAGATGGCGTTTGGGGCGAAATTCGCGCAGAAAAAATCGTAACGCTTACGTTTTTGAGTTCATAAGCTTGTAAGTACTCGTTTTATAGGCTTCTTGGGCTAGGAAAACGAATGAAACCATTTTCAAGGCGATAGCTTTAACCGTTGTTGAGAAAATTGGAAAAATAGTTTTTGAATACCGTTTTTGGTTTGGGTACTTAGAATAACGGGATTCAGTTGAAACATTATCTGCATGTTCTACTTTCATTAAAACTAGTATGTTGAAAGTTATGTTACGTTTGGAGTTAAGGAAGGGTTAGAATAAAATATTTTATGAACAGACATGAAAAGTTTTGGAAACTTCGTATACTTTCATTAATATCTCGAACACGGTTGGGAAATCGTGGTAAGTGGATTGAAACTATTTGAAAGCTTACTAAATTCTCTACAAAAATGATTCTAAAACTATTTTTGATTAGGTTATGACAATCGGAGAAATAAGTGCTTAAAACTTCAAATATGTCTGTTTTGTTCTTATGAACGGGTTTTTGTCGTTCTTTTTGTCTCTTTCCCTTGGTTTTTTATTGCTTTTTATTGTTGTAATTTCTTATGTTGTATTTGTAAGGAAAATGTATGTGTGTGTAAAACAGGATAGGTAAAATGAGACCAATTTTCTGTTGTCAGAAATAATAAAAAGTTTTGGGAACTTCGTATAATTTCTTAATATCTCGAAAACGGTTGAAAATCTTGGGAAGCGAAAGGTTACCATTCGAAAGCTTACTAAATGGTCTACAAGAATGGTTTTAAAGAAAGTTTTGAATAAGCGATGTCAATCGGAGAAATAAGTGCTTAAAACTTTTAAGTAATTGATTTCGCTTATTCGAACTTTTCTTTTTGTCTGTTTTATTCCTTGTTATTTTTAAATTGCTTATAGTCAGATAATGTATTTGACAATAAAACAGATTAAGTAAAATAAGAAGATCAATTTATTGTTAGAAATGTAGCGTTTAAAGAGAGAGATCCCAAGGCTTTCCAAATGCCTCTGAGCGGAGGCCTTTCTGCCCGACTTATGGGAGAGCTGACCCATACAGGTATGATTGTAAATCAACAAAGACCTTTCAAGACTGGTTTGTTTGAGATTTCATTTGGATAGCTGTTTCGCTATTGATCTAAACAAAGTAATAACTTTTTCTATTCTATGCCTTCATAAACACTAGAGATAAGAACGGAACCGCGCTAAGATGACGCAGTTCCTGCGAATCGGACTTTTTAACTTAGCTTGCGACACTCACCGGATCATGATCTACCTGTGTCCCAAGAGTGGTCAAAATCGGTCAAACGGTGGGGCTTTATATAAGGAACAAACAGACAGACACACAAACAGACACGTGATTTTTATATATATATAGATGATCAAATATGATGAAAATGGTAAAATGCTGTCAATGACGTTAGTGATACAATACAATGCAACACATGTAAATAAACAAATTAGCAGAAAAACGTGATCATAGAGACCAACCATGATCTACTGAGACTGATCCCTTGTCTGCTCAATTCCACAGTTTAGCCTCCCACATACATCAAAATCTTCTTGGGACTAGCCTCGGTTATATCCTTACAGCGTTCTTGTTAGTCCTCCAAAGCCCGCCACATTACGTACATTCACGAGTTATGTACCATAAGGGTTACTCTTCTTAAAAGTATCACCGAGAAGTAGTCAACTTCTATACATGTTTTTTCTTAGTAGACTATATGTGCTGAGCAGCACCATGAAAAAACTGCGCCCCTTTCAGGAATAAGCTTCATTATTTATCAATGATATACCACAATACACACATCATCAGTTTTAAAAACAAGGATTTTAGACTTTTAATATTAGTTATTTTAATGCATTTGCACCTGTAAATAATTCAATTCTTATTTGGTTCACATTTTCGCTAGCATGACTTATTGAGATTTGTAACTTCTTCTAGTTATCTTTCTTAAAATATTTTACCTCTTCTAGTTATCCTAAAGGTAATTATAACTTCTCTAGTTAGACTTTCTGAGCATTTTTTATTCTTTGCTGAGGATTATGTACCTTCTTTAGTTCATTTTGCTGAGGGATTTATACTTTCTTTATTTCCTTTTCTTGAGGATTTTCGACATTCTCTAATTACGTTTGCTGAGGATTTTGTACCTCCTGCAGATCCGCTTGTTGAGTAATTAACTTATTCTCTAGATCCCCTTACTGAGGATTTTGTACCTCCTGCAGATCCGCTTGTTGAGTAATTAACTTATTCTCTAGATCCCCTTACTGAGGATTTTGTACCTCCTGCAGATCCGCTTGTTGAGTAATTAACTTATTCTCTAGATCCCCTTACTGAGGATTTTGTACCTCCTGCAGATCCGCTTGTTGAGTAATTAACTTATTCTCTAGATCCCCTTACTGAGGATTTTGTACCTCCTGCAGATCCGCTTGTTGAGTAATTAACTTATTCTCTAGATCCCCTTACTGAGGATTTTGTACCTCCTGCAGATCCGCTTGTTGAGTAATTAACTTATTCTCTAGATCCCCTTTCTGAGGATTTTGCACCTTCTGTAGTTACTTTTGCTGAGGATTTTGTACTTTCTGCAGTTCCCCTGGTTGAGTAATTCATTCTTTCTCTAGATCCTCCTTACATCGGGCGAAACGCTGTCAATGCGGGGTGCTCATAAATAAAAAAAAAAAAAAAAAAAAAAAAAAAAAAAAAAAAAAAAAAAAAAAAAAAGAGCCTCTTACTGAGGATTTTGCACCTTCTCTAGTTACTTTTGCTGAGGATTTAGTACCTTCACAGTTCAACAGCTTGAGCAATTCATTCTTTTAGCGCGGTTCCTCCCTTCCCCATAGGGAGGAACCCCGCTTATAAGGTTGATACAATGAAACAATCCGGAAGTGCCGACAAGAAAATTTCGCGTTTCAGAACCCCTAGGGACCGAAAATAACGGTGGTTCAAATCTGTATATATATATATATATACAGTGGACCCTCGTTATAACGCGGGTTTGGGGAAAATGGAACCACCCGCGTTATAGACGTACCCGCGGTATAACGAGGGCACAGAGGTTAGGGGGCCAAAAAACGGAAATGAAAACAGCTACATATATGTATCTTCTTTTTACTGTTTCTTAAACATATCTGTAATTTTAAGTTGTTTCAAACTCTTTTCCTTTGCTTTCAATATGATGGGTTTAATTGCTGATGCCCGTAGTAATTTTATTGGGTCAATATAATATTTATGTCCCTCAAATTTATGCCAATAGTACATTGACCGCGGCAAGTGCTTCAGAGTCACTAGGTACACGTGTGTCGAGCTCACAGGTCTCCTCTTCGCTATATTTTTCTTCAGTAGGTTGCTCCCCTGATACCACTGAGTTTATAATATCTTCATCCGTTAGAATGTCGTATGGTTTCTCATTGGAATCTATCTGAGTCCATTCTTTTAAAATATCTGCTGTCAATGCTTCACCGGGGAGGTTAGACAGGGTACTCATTTCACTAGGATCTTCTATCAGTTGACAATCTAAAGGCAACTCATTTGCCAGTGTTAATTCCTCTTGGAGAATGTTTTTCCAGCAGTTATGGATCGTCAATTTAGAAACGGAATCCCATGCGAGACCGATTCTATAAATTGTCTCTTACAGATTTATAGATTTTAAAAAGTCGGTTAGATCGTTTTCTTCCGACAAAAGTGACAGCAGTAATTCACGTCTATAATTTGCTTTAAAAGCGTGAATAATTCCCTGATCTAATGGTTGGATTAGGGAGGTGGTGTTTTGGGGGAGAAATAGAACTTTAATTTTTCCATCATCAGATGTAAGGCTTTCAGCAGGAGGGTGGGCTGGGCAGTTGTCCAGTAAAAGTAACCCTTTTGCCTCTAATCATTTCTTTTTTTGCGAAAGCTCTAACATGTGGTACAAATTCGTGATGGAACCAGTCAAGAAATAAGTTTGCAGTCATCCACGCATTTGATGAACTTCTGTATTTTGCTGGCAATTTCGACAAATCAGTTGATTTTAAACATCGTGGATTTCTGCTCTTCCCAATGCAGAGTGGGGGTAGTTTACACTTCCCCGTCCTATTGACACAAAAGAGTAGAGTTATTCGGTCTTTACTAAGTTTAAAACCAGCCTTTGTTGGTGCTTGTTTTAAATCTAATGTTTTGGTAGGAAGCATCCTATAATACAGAGCCGTTTCGTCACAATTAAATATTAGCTCCTCACTATAACAGTTATCAGAAATAATATTTTTTAACAGTTTTGGAAAGTTACCTGCACTTCCATGATCACTGGAACGACTCTCCCCTGAAGTAGTGATCTCTCCCACTCCATGCCTCTTTTGCCAGCGCCTGGCTGACTGAAGGAATACCACATAGATTTTTAAACCGAAAGGAGGGGGCTTCTGTTAACCAAGATTAGGACGGGAAGACTTCACCGGATGACATCTGGGAAGGTTTCCGCGAAGGTTATAGAAGGGCACATACAGAGCGAGAGGTGTCCCGGGAACCCAGATTTCCTGACTCGTGTGGCGTAGCAGACATCCTGTCACTTCTACTTAACCGTACAACATTAAACTAGTGCACATATCAGCTAGTTTTGGGGGCGATGCTTCCATTGTATTTATTTGCTTCCTATAACGCCTATTCATGCAAAAAAAATTACAATATTGAATATTTTTTTTTTTAATTCCAGATTGGGACAAGGGCTTGACCCGCGTTATATCCGAATCCGCGGTATAACGAGCCGCGTTATATCGAGGGTCCACTGTATATATATATATATATATATATATATATATATATATATATATATATATATTTGTCTGTTCGCTCTCTAGGTCGAAGACGAATGGTCCGATTTTGATGAAATTTGGTACAAAAATCAGTCGTCCAATATGAAAGGTCAAGTTCGTTAACCAGCAAAATCCGCCCACTGGAAGATGGAGTTTGGGGCGAAATTCGCGCAGAAAAAATCGTAACGCTTACGTTTTTGAGTTCATAAGCTTGTAAGTACTCTTTTTATAGGCTTCTTGGGCTAGGAAAACGAATGAAACCATTTTCAAGGCGATAGCTTTAACCGTTTTCGAGAAAATTGGAAAAATATTTTTTGAATACCGTTTTTGGTTTGGGTACTTAGAATCATGGGATTCAGTTGAAACATTTTCTGCATGTTCTACTTTCATCAAAATTAATATGTTGAAATATCTCGAAAAAGGTTGAGAATCTTGGTAAACGGAAGAATACCATTAGAAAGTTTATTAAATGCTCTAAAAAAAAGGTTCTAATGAAAGTTTTGATTAGGCGATGTCAATCTGAGAAATAAGAGCTTAAAACTTTAAAGTAATTGATTTCGCTTATTCGAACTGTTCTTTTTGTCTGTTTTTTATTCCTTGTTATTTTTTAATTGCTTATTGTTGGATAATGTATTTGAAAATAAAACAGATTAGGCAAAATAAGAAAAACAATTCATTGTTAGAAATATAGCTTACCAAGAGAAAAAGATCCGTTGACGTCTTTTGAATATTTTCAATTGCCTTTATGCTGTTGGTTTTTTTATTTTATTTTTTAATTGATTTTATCTGTAGAATTATTACTATAGTAAAAGAACACAGGAATGTGTGAAAATATTTGATATTTTCCAATTCATTGAAACGTATGAAATGAAGTATCGGTAGAAGAGGATTCTAGGGTCTTGCGGACCTGACCCCAGGTATAGCCATAAATCCCTTTTAACAAAGGCCGAGGAAAATATTATCTGTTTCTATTCTATGCTTTTCAAATGAGAATAGGGATATGAACAGGAACCGGTGTCTCCCGTGGTCTAATGGCTAGCGCCTTGGATTCATAAGCGGGAGATGGTGGGTTCGATTCCCAACCTCCGGCAGGAATTTTATCATCCCACGGCTCGCTGGTGAAATTCCTCGCTACACCCTGGATGTCGGCGCTAATGACCTAGATGTAGATGTGCCGTAAAAAAAAAAAAAAAAAAAAAAAAAAACTGGAACCGCGCTAAGATGACGCAGTTCCTGCGAGTCGGACTTTTTCTAGATCTCCTTACTGAGGATTCTGCACCTTCTGTAGTTACTTTTGCAGAAGATTTTGTGCATTCAATGTTCCCCTGGTTGAGGAATTCGTTCCCTCTGTAGATCTCCATTCTTCGGATATTGTAACTTCTCTAGTTACTATTCCTGATGATTTTGTAACTTCTATAGTTCCTTTGCTGAGGAATTTACGCATTCTGCAGTTACACTTGTTGAGCAATTGGTTCCTTCTTTAGTTCTCCATGCTTAGGATTTTGTTCCTCCTCCACTTTCTTGCTTGTGTTACGTTCCTTCTCTAGTTCCTCTTACGGAGGATATTCTATCTCATCCCGTTCTTCTTACTAAGAAAATGTTAACGTTACAGACGCGTTTGTAACTTCTTAATTCCCCGTGCTCAGAAAACCACTTACTATAGTATATTATTATATGGAGGGTTCAGAGCACAACTAGACCAAGTCCGTGTTATACAGTTTTCAGATAATAATTATTGTTCGTTTTAATTGCAGAGAAGTTATATAAATTCTATTGACTAGTATAAGTCTTAAAAAGATTTGAACTTAAACATTGATATTATTTATGTGTAGTCTTAATCATAAAATAGTTATAATTTGGACTTGGCTTACTTGTGCACTGAAAACAAATAAGAATTACTTCCAGATGTGTAGCAAGAACTGCTACAAGTGGCAAAATAAAGAAGTTAGGAATCAGTCTCCTGTAGCACTGAAAATAACCATTTTAGTAATACTCTTCTATCTCATTACAACATAAAATGCCAAAATTCGACTTGTTCTACTTCTGTTCTGAACCCTCCATATGTTTATTATTAGAAGGAGTGATTTTATAAATCTTTGTGCGCATTTCTTTCTTTTTGTTGAAAAAAGCTATTTACATAAATAATTTCAAGCGATGGGCTTTATGACGAATGGGAGCAATAAATTCCTTAACACCGACTTTATGTACGGCCAAAACGTCTGACCTAATAATGTCGTTTGTTTATGTTAAAAATCATGGATAAATGGGGAATTGTTACTAAATGTAACAATATTTTTCCGTCAAGAACTAAATCTTTAAAGAAACTGTTTCGATTTGTCGTAGGACTTTTGGAGCCACTTTGTATTCTTGCGGCGTTGAGCTAAAATTTGTTTCACGGAATAGTGATAAATGCCACTTTCAGTTACTAATTAGTTTAGCATTCATGAATTAACTACCAGTTAATATTACTGGAGAAAAATGTTGAATGGAATTTCTTTCTTTAACGCATTTCTCTGTGATGGTGTTATAGTGATATTTAAACATAGTTCAGATTTCAGATTTATTGATTGTGCCAAGTTGGCGGTGGTATTACTCCATGGAATAGTAACTCCAAAACACGAGGCCTCCTCAGATATTTAAATTTTATGGTAAGATTATATATTCAGAAGAATTTTGCCTATCATCATTAATGTATCGTGGAAAGTTCCTTAAACAAATTATTAATGATTTCTGAATTATGCTTAACGTTTTACATTAAACTAATCCAGTTTAAGATTGAGGCTGCTCAAAGATTTCCTTGACGTTTGCAAACTTACTAATTTCGTAATGATAATTTACTTTACATAATAATTCACGATATAAATAATTTTGATCAATTTATGATAGACATCCACACAATTTATGATAGACATCCACACAATTTATGATAGACATCCACACAATTTATGATAGACATCCACACAATTAATGATAGACATACATACAATTTATGATAGACATCCACACAATTTATGATAGACATCCACACAATTAATGATAGACATACATAAAATTTATGATAGACATCCACACAATTTATGATAGACATCCACACAATTTATGATAGACATCCACACAATTTATGATAGACATCCACACAATTTATGATAGACATCCACACAATTTGCGTCACAGATTCGAACAAACAATTATTTCTTATTTATTTTGAAGTTGTACTGAATTATTTCCATGTGAACCATTTTCGAATGTGCTGTTTTCATAATTCATAATTTAAACAAAAACAGTTTCCGGACTTGATATAGTTTAAGAAAACTTACTTTCTGGTTCTGTGCAGTTCTATTCATTATTATAGTAATGTTATTTTGGTTTGACTTATTTGTTGGATAAGCGGAAAATAATTTCAGTTTTTCTAACAGAAATATTTCCTGATTGAACAAGATTAGCGAAATACAAAGTGATAATGTTGTGATGTGAAATGTTTATTACTCAATTATCTTGTTTAACTTGAAAACGAACAACAAAGTGTAAAACACTCTGTCCTAGATTCTATTAAAAATATATTTTGTTAAATATTTTAATTGAATCATATTAATGCCCTACTTTCTTCAAATGAAAGACTATCTGTTTTTGTATAAAATAAATAGTCTACGTTCATTTAGGTATTTGATGTAAAAGGGATTTAAATAAAAATACATAACAAAGCTAGAAACATTTTATTGTGTTTTTTTTTAAGTTTTTTATGGTATTTAGCGATATAGATGGAAGCTGGAAGTCAAATATTGACAAGACTATTTCCCACTTAAATAAATAAATAAATTAATATAAATACATAGGAAAATGTCTAAGTTCCATCTCCACCTAATTCGCCTGTTATTTAGTTTGTTGAGATGAAAAATGCTTTTCCACCAGGTTTGATGGATATGTATCCGATGTCGTCTTCGTTCTTGGAGGCACTGGTGGGTCTGGTATAGGTTGGTTTGTTGGCGTAACAGACAAGACGGTTAGATGGACTGGTGATTTGTCTGGTTGTTGGTATTGATTGATTTGGCCGATAATCACGGGGAACTGGAGCAATCACTCGTTGGATTGAAGCGTATGCTGGAAGTGGAGAGTTAGAACCTTGTGGTGGTTCTTGTTGAGCGTATACAATCTGCTGAATTGTTGGACGCGTTTGTTCAACGTCTTGTGGCGAGAGAACGAATTGCTGCGTTGTTGGACGCACTTGCTCTAAGCCTTGTTGCGTGTACACCAGTTGCTGTGTTGTCGGTCTGATCTGCTGTTGTGTCGTATAGTCTGCTTCAGTGGAAGTACTCTCCTGCTGTTGAGAATATACGTCCTGAGGGGAAGAATATGCATTCTGAGGAGCAACATAAACGCGCTGAGTCAACTGCACTTGTTGAGGAGAAGCGATGACTTGTTGATCGGAAGACACCACTTGCTGAGGAGCTGCGACAACTTGCTGATTTGCTGCGAATCCTTGCTGCGCTCCCTGTACCTCCTGAGAGGAATACAAAGCAGACTGTGATACTCCGGGGACTTGTTGGCTTGCTGAGAATAATTGTGGATTTGAGACTATTTGTTGTGTCACGGGCGCAGAAACCTGCCTTGCCGAAGTTTGAGAGCTGTACTGCTGAAGATCTTGACTTCCTTGGTCGTAAATCCCCGCTGTAGGAGATGCTACAACATAGTAGTTATCAGGAGACCCGTAAACCTTAGAGTAACATGATGTGGATCCCAAAGACAAGGCTGAATTCCCAAGCTACAAAACAAAAAAATAAAACCGTATTAGTCAGGATCATAAGAATCAACAGATGAATAAAAATTGAACACAAATTCAATAAATGATGTATCCATAAACACAAGTACAAAATCCACCTAATAATGATGAAGCCTATGCCATTAATCACCCAAAAACAGATAACTTATTATTCCACCTCAAAGTGAAAAAATTATAAGATTAAATGTCCCTACCATGTCAAACTATCGAATATGAAAAATCCCGTTTTTCTGATTCGATACTATGCTCTTGCATTGTGGATGATACGGCTGTCGCAAATTGTCGCAACTCTAATCCCTTTAGAATAACAGTAAGTGCCTTAAATGAAATATCGAATAAGACCATTTTTCAATATACTTCTTCGTCAAGTTTCTAGTTTGCTCCGATTTTCATATTCGATAGTTTGACATGGTAGGGATGATATGATAAAAAAATATATGTTATAGAAGATAAATACTGTAAACACTCTAAATATTTTTAGGATACCTATGTAGAATTTAACAAAGTAAAATAAAAAATCATAACAAAAATAAAATACTAAATGAAAAAATAAATAAATAAATAATTATAAGGCTTTGAACTAGAATATTGTTCTTAGTGGAAAAAAATATAAATATGCAAATATAATTTTTATGAATGTTATCTTTTTGTATTTAATTATAATTATTTAATTAATAATTGTATTAAGTACTTTATATTGATTATATTAAAGACTACAGTCCACCACAATTACTTTACCATATTCTGAAAGCGAAAACGAAAAACATAGATTTATATTTTTCACAGTTTTAGTTGGTACTAAACAAATGCCTCATTTACAATAATTTATAATTGAAATCTTTTATAAATACAAATTAACCAATAATGGTTTTTTTTCGTATATAATACTTTAGTTAGGAATATCTAACAATTAGGCCGGATGATTTAAGGTCATTTACTTTCAGATTTCCTCCTCAATGGACGCTTTCAGGGACTCTTCTTCATCTTCAGTGCTTTCCGTTCGTCAATGACTATGGAGCTTTGCCGCTGAAAGCGTCGCTTTGAGAATTAAATTAATTAGCACTAAAATTAATTAATACCATTTATTATTTACTTGTTATCACTACTTAATATTTAAATATTTATGTAATTGTGTACTTACTATTAGGAGTATATTTAAATAGGAGAGTGTGTCATGTCTTAATGAGCTCATGTTGCCAGTTGTT
The DNA here is from genome assembly GCA_946811695.1 of Gonocerus acuteangulatus. Classification (NCBI taxonomy): domain Eukaryota; kingdom Metazoa; phylum Arthropoda; class Insecta; order Hemiptera; family Coreidae; genus Gonocerus; species Gonocerus acuteangulatus. Next base: position 22,340,197 of record OX328125.1, read on the forward strand.
GAGTATAGCTGACTTCCTTTGAGTTTATATATTGGCTGATTTCGTTGTCTGTTCCTTCCGGACGTGAGATATCTGCATCTTCTTAGGATTCCCGGCACACTTAACACTATGTTGTTACGCTCCTTTTTCCGTTCATCCGTCGTTGGCATTTATGCATTATTAGGTCAGGTTACCACTTGTTGCACAATATCTGAAAATATTATATATTTAACTATACTTACAATCAGTGTAAATCAGGGCAAAACTAACGTTAGTTTACTTAACTAACGATAATTCATTTTAAGTAAAACAAAACTCACGTTATATTATTAGTTTAAGATTTGTAAAATTATTAATCATGTCGTCGATACAAATGCAAAGTATCGAATGTGAAAATCACCAGTTTCCAGAGTGAAAATACTTTTATTAATTACTTTGCTCTTAGGCAGTCAAATATTGGGCAGTTTCGACCTTTTGACAGTGGTTACCTTCCCCTTTCACTGAGTGAAATAAGATTCGGGAGTTTGTTGTCCCACAGTCCAACAGCAATCTGTAAAGATTGAAAATAAAAAATGCTTTTTTTCACATTCGATACTTTGCATTTGCATCGACGATGTGTTGGAGTATTCTCTTACTAAATAGTTGTTTTTAGTTTTAGTATTCGTTTTTAGTATGGTAATTGAGTTTAATTTAAGCAAAAATGATATTAATTTATGATTTTAGTTTAGATTTAGTTTTAGTTTTTAATTCACTAATTAGTATTTTGCGTACTTCGATTCAGAACAAGGGTAAAAAAATAGGCATGTATGTATTTCTGTTTAAATAAAGAGTGCTAATTTACAAAAATAGTTGTAAAAAAAAATCATTCTTTAAAATCTATTTCAAACAAACACCTAATTAATTAAAAAAATAAAGACCTTGATAATCTTGACATTCATGCAAAGAAGAGAACATTAGTTGTACTTACAAAACATAGTTGTACAAACATTAGTTGTAAGAACATTGCAAAAGAAAAATAAATCAGTACTTACAAATTATAAAGTAAGAGAATCGACACACTAAATATCCGTGATGTGACAAAAGTTTGTGAATAAAACACATTTTAGTCCAATGCCATTGGAAGGAATTAGACGAATTGAAAATCCCTGCAAATAATCAGTTTGTGTTGGGTAGCGCTTGCAAAATAATAGATACCCCCCTCCTTCCTATTATTAACCATACGGCACACTAGGGAGATAGTGTGGTCAGTATTGTGCTCCGACCGCATGATTTCCCCCTTGCTGCTTTGACTACTAGGGTCATTAGCAGCAAGGTACCCAGTAATAAATTATTTAAAGTCTGGGTTGGCCTAGGGACGGCCAGGGAGTCCGAATCTAACCCATGAACGAAGACAGCAGATGATAAAAATCTTTAGTGCTTGCTCGGGATTTGAATTCTGGTCCTCCAGCATATTAGTCCAGTGCTCTACCACTGAGCTAACCTAAAATAATAGTTATTCTAAAGAAGTCCGATTTCTATAAACACCTATGAGGGAGAATATATATATATATATATATATATATATATATATATATATATATATATATATAAATAAAATTAAATAACTAACTAAATATGAAATAGAATAAAAATATAAATATTAATAAAAAATTATTATGGTAATTGGATACATAATTGTATAGAAATTAAGAGATGGTCGTATATACATAATTTATACAAAAATTAACCAAAAAATAATGAGGGGAAATAAAAAAGATGAAAATATACACACAAAATTCACAACCAACACTCAAACATTTAACAAAACTTATGAATCAAAAACAAATAATGCAATTTTAACCTTGTAGTTGTTCTCCCAAGAAATTTAAAAAAAAAAAACAAACCATTTTAAAGACCAAGGAACAAATTGTTTATAAAAGAAAATGTAGTACAATAAGTACATAGTTTAATTTGTAGTTTTTTTTCTTTGTTTTTTTTTTTTTTTTGGAAGGGAAATAGGATTATTAAGTATATTTTAACAAACAATGTTATCAATCAAAAAATTAAAATTATCAGTGATAAGGAACCCCGAATTGTTCCAAGCTATCAGGTAATCATATTGTTAGTAGGAGAGCTGGTAGGTGGCGCTATCTTGCGGCTGTCACGGCTAACTATATTAACAGCACACTATGATCGGCATAAATGCCGTTCTCTTCTCTTGACATGGACGTATATAGGAAATAATTTCGGGAGGGGCTGGGAAAATGTCGGGGGGCTGAGACCATTTCCGGGGCAGGGAATATGTAAAAATTAAAACTTGGAATAGTTTTTAGGCAACTTAAACGCTATTATACCTAAAATAAACTATTTTTTATTAACTAATTAATCTTATTTAATTTATTTTTAAGGTTTTTTTGGCACATTTTTCCCGACTAGATGAAAATTTCAAACCCCACCCCATATAGAAGCACATGCCGCTAGAGGAATTAAGCAATCCACAGAAGTGAAGGCATTGAAAACCGCATTACTAGTAGGAGTTTCCTGTTGGGTTAGTTACCTGAGGTAGCCGGTAGATAGCGCCACCAAATAGTCCACGGACTATGATTACCTGGAGACGTGGAAAATAAACAGTTTTCATGTTGGTTTGGGGTTTAGGGCAGAAAACTTCTATCTCATCACTGACAATGTTCCTCGTAAGACAAAATTCTATTCCATATATATATATATTTTATTTTATTTGAAGATAAAACTACAACATAATGAATACACAAAAAAACATTGTTGTACAAAATGGCTTATGATACAAAAATACAAAATGAGCGTCTCCTTCGCTCAAGATTTGCTTGGCTCGCTAGCAAGCCTTGCTTATATTATTATCTCCTAAGTATTAAAACTATATTGACTAGCTAATCCTTAACAATCTAATACGTGAATACAATTTAAATAAATAGTAAACTAAAGACAATAAAAATTACTTATGCAACAGTCACCCAGAGCAGTTGTCTCTATAAAACTAAGTAAAAACATGAATGAGTAGAACACATTCATAATTTAGAAGTAATACATGTAAACAAAACAAAACATCAACAAAAAAAACCTAAATAACTCTGGATTTTCAGTTTAACTACAACTCCTTAGTAAATAGATTGTTTGGCTCAGTACTGCACTTGAAAGACAAAGAAAAATAAGTAAATACATATAAGAGAAAAAGAAGAATTTTAACAAATATTAAATAAATAAATAAATATATACAGTAAAATAACCTATACAAACTTGTACACATAAAAAAATTCAAGATGTTCATGTTTAAAAAAGAGCAATTAGACTACCGGCTAATTAACTAATACTGAATTATCAGTCTAATTTGATAAATTTATCATCTTGTGAGCATCTTGTATTACTACTAACGTAGTAAAATTACCGCCTTCACTAAACAATAATGTCTCCATATCAGCGGCCATGCGCTGCTAACAGAGCCCTCCATCTGCCAAAGATGACACTAGATCCTTTCAGAACTCGTGCGGTGATTTTCCTAAGGCAAGTTGTAGAGACGCCAAGATCTTTAAGACTCCTCGCAGAGGCTCCGCACCAGACTCCCCTCCAGCTGACTGTGCAGGATGTGACATTCACATGAGTGAGCGGCACACCAAACATACGTATATATATATATATATATATATATATATATATATATATATAGGATATATATATATATATATATATATATATATATATAGGATATATATATATATCCTATATATATATATATATATAGGATATATATATATATCCTATATATATATATATATAAATATATATATATATATATATATATATATATATATATATATATATATCCTTCCTATATATATATATAGGATATATATATATATATAGGATACTTCCTATATATATATATATATATATATATATATATATATATATATATATATATATATGAGTACACGTATTTGTAATTTTGGTATTGGGATCTCAGTTTAAACTGGATTAGGCTTCGAAATGGTTATTTAATATCTTGACAATTAATGACCTGCCGGTGTGATATTTATTTTTTAGCAACAATATTAATGTGATCTGGTCATAGTTACTCCATTAGAGAATTTGATAGCTTGGAACAATTCGAGGGCCCCTCTCTCCTCTCAAGCACTGACCTGCCTTTACCCTTTGAACCTCGCCGCTCACCCAGCCCTGACAATCTCCTCTCTACTCCAGCTCTTCCTAAACAAACCAACAAAGCTGCTAGTGTCACATTGATCCCGCCAAAAACATGGAGTTCAAAAAAGAGAACTTCATCAATGCTAAAAAAACTAAATTCAAGCCTAAAAATCTAAATTCAAGCCCTGCATGACTTCAGAATGCCTCTTATTACGTCATAAACTCCTGTAATCATCAGCCCACCCCCTCTAGTCTCCTTTGCCCTTTAACTACCCAGCCTCTAACCATAACTCCTTTTCATCTTAAACATTTTACAGCTCCTCACTCCCTGAATCACATAGATACTCCTCGTACTCATACATTAGTGATTTTTATTTATAATTATTTTCTATTCATGAACACTTCAACACAAAGATCAGATCATAACAATACACAACACTCAGCTATATTTGTATTTTCATCTTACCAAGGACAAACTGTTGCGTGCAACTGGATTGAAAACTGGCTTCAGCCTCATAGTAACATCTATTTTATTTTTGAGGCACAAATAAAACTATCGAATTATTTCTACTTTTATATATGTTTCACAAACAAAAATGGTTTTCTCTATATATTTAAGATTTTTTCTTGTCTCCTTAGTCTTCGCCTTAAATATAAGCATGATCAATTATACAGATCGCAATCGCAAAAACCATCCAGGTTTCATTGATCTCCCCTTTACACTAGGAGAATACTGTCTTCACCTTTCACGACATGGACAATCCACAAAATCAAATGTGTAAGAGCTCAATATTGCAGTGGAACTGCAACGGCGCCAATCTCAACCTGGATGACCTACAAACTTTGACAGACCAGATCAGTCCTTTCTGCATCTGCCTTCAAGAAACCCACTTCAGACCATCAGACGATTTTATTCTTGAACACTACACCTCATACAGGTTCGATGACACCACAAAAGAGCGGGCCAACGGAGGAGTGGCAGTCTTCGTTCACGACTCAATCGCCTCTAATCAGCTAAACCTCCAGACAAATCTCTTTGCTGTCGCTGTGGAGGTTTGGATTCCCAAGCACTTCTACATCTACAATATCTACCTCCGACCGAGTGAAAAACTCGACAAACTAGAATTTAAGAACCTACTCCAACAACTCCCCACGCCCTGTATATTATTAGGAGACGTTAACGCACACTCTAGCCTTTGGGGCTCAAGTAAACAAGACAAACGAGGAGCCATCATCGCCGACGCTCTCCGAGATAATGATCTACTGATTCTTAATACCGGAGAACCAACCCATCTCAGCTCAGCGCATAAAACGTTCTCGTCTATTGACTTAACATGTTGCTCTCCTTCCATCTTCCCCTCGATGTCCTGGCATACAATCGATGATTTACATAACAGTGACCACTTTCCAATCATTTCATCCATTAACACTAGCGATAATGGCTTTGCGATGCAAAAGAAGAGATGGCTACTCCAGAAGGCGGACTGGCTTAAGTTTCAATCCTCAATAACAACAGCTGACTATAGCAACACAAATTCTGAAGAACATTGCCGTCTATTAACTAAAGCAATATTAAAAGCAGCTAACATCTCTATTCCCACAAGCCAGAATAAACCCAAACAGAAATGTGCCCCTTGGTTTAACTCCGAATGTCGCGCAGCCATACAGCTCCGGAGAAAGTCACTGAAGAAATTCCAGAGGACAATGTCTACCACAAACTTCATAGAATTTAAGAAAGCTAGAGCTCATGCTAGAAGAATAGTCAAGTGCAGCAAGGCCTAATACTGGAATAAGTACATTGAAGGTATTGACTCAACCACGCCCACATCTGATATATGGAGGAGAGTGAGAACAATGCAAGGCTCTAGTAAGGAACGTCCCCTCGTTCTTTCTGTTGACGGTTTACTCACTGGTGATCCCGAAATTATTATCGAAAAGCTTGCGGAGGTCTTCGATATAGATGACAACTTCTTCAGTACTGAATTCATTGAACATAAAGAACAAACTGAAAGAACACCAATTTACTTTGAACCTCAGCACCATATAGAAAACTACAATTTACCTTTCTCCATATGGGAACTGAAATGCGCCGTTCGCGGTCTTAACGGCAAATCTTCTGGGCCTTGAGGAAAGTGGCCTGCGTATATCAGTGGAAAAGTCGCGCTGTATTCTTTTTACGAGAACTAAGGGCGAGATTGACCTTCCCACCTTTACCTTCGGGCAGACTCCCCTCCATTACAGCAACGAAATCCGCCTTCTCGGACTAACATTCGATCGCCGCCTTACATGGACTCCTCACGTTGTGGATCTGAAGCAGAAAAGCCTAGTGCGGATGAAGCTGCTACATTTCCTCTCCAAAACCCCTTGGGGATCAAATCGGAAATCCCTCCTGAGAGTATATTTGGCCACGGTATGTTCTAAGATTGACTATGCCAGTTTTATTTATGGTTCAGCCAAGAAGCCCGTCCTCTGTCTTCTTGACGCAGTTCACTTTTCTGGAATACGTCATGCCACGGGAGCCTTCAGGTCAACACCAACTTTATGCCTCTGTGCTGAGTCTGGTATTCCACCTCTGAACTATCGCAGGCAGAAACTGGCAGCAAAATACATTGCCAAAATTTACAATTCTCCTAGATACCCGTGCTACCCATACATCTTTAATCCCAAGTTTGTCGACAAATATGACCGCGCCTCATCTGGAAGTCTTCCTTTAGCACTCCGTATGACTGGCGAAGTACAGCTGATCTCCTCCACACAAGTACAACAGAAAGAAGCCTCAACAAATGCCTCCCCTTGGACCTTCACACCGCCCGAACGCCACTTCTTGGCCGTAAACAAGAATTCTATGACAGACATCGAGCTGAGTTCCTATCTGTGCGAGTTCTTGGGTAGTATCGCAGAGAGAAGGGTATACTACACCGATGGTTCCAAGATAGAATCTTCAGCTGCCTGCGCGGTAATCGATTCTGACATAGTTTTTATGTTTAAACTCTCTCCCCAATGTAATATCTTCACTGCTGAACTATTTGCAATCGCCACGGCCTTGCAGCTAGCTCAGGAAGCCCCGGAGAAGAACATCATAGTATGCACCGACTCAAGAAGTGCTCTCGAAAAGGTTGAAGATATTTTTACTGAAAACTCCCTTGTTTTAAAAATCCTTCAGTATAGCAGAACTCTCCGAGACAGTGGAAAAGCTGTCCATCTAATGATGTGGATTCCCGGACATCGTAGGATTCCTGGCAACGAGAAAGTCGATCAAGCTGCACGGGCTGCGCACAGTTTGAGCGACATTACCAGGTTTCCTTTATCTGGCGGGGAGCTAGTAGCGCCAGCAATATGCAAGATCGAAGAAGGATGGACAAAAATGTGGCTGGATTGAGGAGAACAAAAACTTAAGCAAGTCAAGCATGACTTGTGAGCCTGGTCCTCCTCAAACAGAATATCAAGAAGAGAGGAGGTTGTCCTAGCTCGGCTCAGACTCGGCCACTCCAGACTGACTCATGGGTACTTGATGTCTAGAGGAATCCCACCTGTCTGCGGAAGATGCAATCAGCTGATCTCTATGAAACATATTTTTGAGGACTGCTCTCGTTATAGGCTGATGCTCCAACAGCTGGGAATACCAAGGAACTTGACAGAAGCTCTGCGGGACGATGGCAAAGCAGTTGACCTAGTTGTGGAATTCTTAAAAAAGGCGCAACTATATCTCATGATATAAAATAATAATTTAATATTAAATAAATATACGTATGTATGCGTGCACATGTATATACACATGTGCGTGTATGTATGTATGCAGGTGTGTATATGTATATACGTGTGCTAGTTTAGTTTAGAATTGGTATTACTGTAAATTTTGTTATTTAGTATAGTTTTAGTGCTAGTTTAGTTTAGAATTGGTATTACTATAAATTTTGTTATTTAGTATAGTTTTAGTATTAACATTGCATCCAGTAAAGTATTAGTTTTAGTGCAAATAGTTGTAATAGTTATGTTAAGTTTGTATTCGTTAGTGTGTGTGTGTAAAAAAATAAAAATAAATAAATAAATTAAAAAAAAAAAAAAAAAAAAAAAAAAAAAAAAAAATGTCCGTCACGCAGGAGCTGCATAACTAAGCACTTTCCTCAGAATTTGGGTAGTGTAGACTGCTTTGCAGAACAATTTGCTTAAAATATCCTACATAAATAAAATAAAAACATGAATAGTTCTCTTTTAAATTTGTAATGAGTAACTGATCAATTATTAATTTTCTTCCAGAGTTATGTTTACACATGGTACCTATTACACTACGTAATAAATACAAAAAAACTCATATTATCGTATTTTGATCTAACGCAGGAACAGGATACAGTCACTCTAGTGGTAGAAATCGCTCCTTGCGGCGGCTTTGTGAACCTACGTCTGTTGGGCTTTTCTATTGAAATATATTACAAATTAAACCCCCGCTTTCCGATTGACCGATTCAGCTCATTTTTACAACACTTCTTTCTCTTGAGTTACCCACGACGTATACCGCGTTTCGTTACAATACAGCAGAAATTACGACTGTTATGAGTACATTAGGAATTTGGGTCCGGAGTAACCCCCCCCCTTCTAATGAACCGATTTAGTTTATTTTTACAACACATATTTACCTGTAGATTACCACTACGAATACCGCGTTTCGTCGAAATACACCAAAAATCACGGCTGGTAGTGGCGAATAGGTATTGTGAGTCCGGAGTAAGCCCCCCCTCCTAATGAACCGATTTAGTTTATTTTCACAACACATATTTACCTGTGGATTACCACTACGAATACCGAGTTTTGTCGAAATATACCAAAAATCACGGCTGGTAGTGGCGAATTGGTATTGTGGGTCCGGAGTAAACCCCCCCTTCTAATGAACCGATTTAGTTCATTTTTATATCTCACTTTTCTCTCTATATTACCACTACGAATACCAAGTTTCGTTGAAATATAACAAATATTACGGCTGACAGTCAAATTAGTGTTTTGGGTTCGGGGTAAACCCCCCCTTCCGGTGGGCCGACTTTGGTGGTTAACGAACTCGTTCAATCGTTTGCTAATTGAATGCTATATACTAAGTTTCGTGACGAAAAAACAAAAACTCTGGCCGCTATCGTGTTAACAGACACATATATATATATATATATAAATATATATATATATATATATATATATATATATATATATATATGCATATATATATATATATATATATATATATATATATATATATGCATATATATATATATATATATATATATATATATATATATATATATATATATATAAATTTTAACGGGGGTCATTTTCGGTGTCTACTAGGTAGGATCGATAAAGATTTGAAGAAATTTTTCAAAAATTCCGTCATGAGTCCAACCTCAATAGCTACTTTCCTTCGGAGGAAAGTGCTAAAAAAGGATATATATATAACATTACTCAGAAAAAATAGATATATACATATAAAAAAGATATATATATATATATATATATATATATATATATGCATTAAAAAAAAAAATTATATACAAGTCTCTTAACTGTATTAATAGTGCTATACTGTATATTAGTATTAGTTTTAGTGCAAATAGTTCTATTAGTATCTAAGTAACATGTTAGTCGTAAGCAATGACATAGGTTAAAAAAAAAAAAAAAGAGTACAGGTCATAAAAATTTCAGTTCATTTTCATGCACTGTCCTAAACACAAAATTACAATCCCTCTCACGACATATACACGACTCTAACACTACACTTCAGGGCGGTGAGGACCTAGATGTTTTCTGCCCTTTAACACCCAATCCATCCATCCATCCATTAGAGAATAATGTTTAGATAGGAAATGGAATTCTTCAGACCGTCCATTGGACTTGTTGATATGAAGCTAATAGTTGGAGTCCATCCAATCTAAAGACACTTTGTGCTTCAAGGTTTATTTTAAATTCTTAATTAATAAAATTTATTAGATATCGGGGATAAATATAAAGATACAACTTTTTCTCCAGACATTGTGTTTTATTCTGTAATTAATTGTATTTCTGTATGAACATTGTTGATTTTTAAACGCCATCTGCTTTTAAGCGGTGACTGGAGAGAAAAAAAAATCTTGAGTGACGGTGAGGATATTTCTTATCACATTGAAACAGGACCTTCACTCATAAAGGTGCTTTCTTGCTGATATGCTTAGCAGCAGCTTGGACAGCAGCACTTCTTGCAGCAGCAGTCGTGACACCTAGCCTTACCCCTGCTGTGGACGGTAGCGAGGGTTGGTACGACGAGGGCTCCACAGGTGGTGGTGGAAGCACAGCAGCAAGGCTTGTGACAGCAGCAAGGCCTACAGCACCATGGGCAGGATGGCTCGGGTTCTGGGGTTGGCTCAGGCTCTGCACTGACGTACTGTAATAACAAAAATAATTAAAAAAATGTATCCAAATCGGGAAAAATATACTATAAGTAATATTGAATAAACTTAGACTCAGAAATAATAGAAATTGAATTTTAAATTTTAAGTAAAAACGCCACATTCCATATTTCGGGACATTTAAAAGCTCAGAGTAAAAAATATTATATGTTTAAATTTAGCAAGAATAAAAAAAATCAATGAATAAAGAATGAGAGAGATTTACGAATTCCTGTTTACTTGAGAACTCAAATAAAAATAAATCATTAAAAATTATGAAAAGAATAAAACTTTTTGACTTTACCATACATTGGGCGCCCAAAAAACACCGTAATAGCGTTAAAACCCACCTTATTTCGTCGATCGGTTTGATAGATTTGGAGATCCCATCCACGTTTATTAAAATGTCACATATGTATAAATTTAAATAAACATTTCGTAATAAATTATTATTCTTATTGAGCAGACTTAAAAAATCATTTAATACTTTTTCTATGGCTATCAAACTAAAATATTTAAGTTTTTCGACCGTCGCAGATGATCATCATCAGAACTACTGGCGCTGGCGTTTTTTCTTAAGGCCTACTGCCTTTTTTTCAATCAACATCCGATAAAATATATTTTTAATTGACGAAAGAATCAATTTGGTGGAAAATATCAGCAGGAAAATATCAAAATATATTTTCCTGCTGATTATGCAATGAAAGAATCAATTTAGAGGCACTATAAGCTGTTTTTTTAATACGACTTACGGAACATTCATTACTTTTTATGGTGTGAAATAAAATTTGGCTGTACTAACCTACTTTTAACTCATTAATACTTAAGAGCTTTTATATTAATTGTCAAACATTTTAATTAAAGAAAAAGTGTTTTGTTATTGACAAATCCTTAGTGTTTATAATTTTATCGTTTATCAATAAATACTCACGCAGACGACCATGAGGACGGCGAAAAGGGCGGTGAAGCGAGCGATGGCGATCATGTTGAGTTCCTGAGGATACCTGGCGATCTGCAAATCTCCGCGGGTTTATATACGGACTGTATTTCTTTGTTCATCTCTAGGTCAGAAGATCGTGTGCTATCCTTATCGTCCGTTGCGAGCGTGCTTGAACCGACAGACGTCCTTCGCCGGATCAATGGATAACGGGAATTGCGATAGTGCAAATGGAATTTATTTGAGAACGAGATATGTAAACAACTATGCAAGGATTAATATATATATTTTCTTAAATTTTTTTAAAAATAAATCGTTATCCGCAATCAAGTTGATATCCCCGAAAATCAAACAATTATTTAAATACATATCGGCACTGTCAAATCGAAAATGTTATCTTCAAATATCTTTTTATTATCTATTTATTCAATTAGAGATTTGCAGATATTAAATAGCAGCATTACGAATTCATAACAAAAGGCAGAAAAATAAATAAATAAAAACGCTCCTATCGATAGTCGTGAGTGGTACTGTTAGGAATATATTTAATTGTATTTAGATCATATGTTGTTAAATGTAATTAGATCATATGTTCGATCATATGTTTTGGAGGTTATATCGTTTAAAAGAAGAAAAAATAAATGAATGCTAGCTTGCTTGTTGACTGAAAATGCTTATTTAACTTTAATTTCATTTAGCTCGAAAGTATTTAATTTAACAGGTACATTCAATTGTATACTTAATTTTAAGTATACTTAATGTATATCTAATTTAAAAATTAATTTAATTATGTAAATGTATTTAATTTAAAAATTAAATATACATTCAATTGTATATTTAACTAGCTGAATACCCGTGCTTCGTCACGGCAGATAAGTAGTTATTTTATTGCGTTAAATAATATTCCATTAAAATTACGTTACTATACAATTCTGTGCAGTTTATTATAGCACCTCACCTGGAAAACCTAAGGATATGCCATACATCACGGTTTGACCGGGACTGTCCCGGTATTTTGCAATTGTTTCGGTGTCCCGCCCGGTTTTATCAATGTCCCGGAAAAGGCTGTAAGATGTAAAAAGTAATGAATTCATGTTTATAAGAATCTTTTTTAAATCGGTTACTTTTCTACAATCAACATTTTTACTACTGCTCACAGTGTCAAAGAAATGAGAAGTAATCTAACTGTAAAACGCTGGAACTACCTGCACAGCGCTGCCAGCTGTCAAACACTACTATTTGGCTGAGAGATTGTTTTAAGAAAATCAAGTAGCAAAAAAAGTTCCGTTCTTATTTTTAAGGTTTGGGTAGAATAACAGTTTAGGATTCCCCCTTCCCGTTAGTTGCTAGGCTTAAAACTCACTAACCATTTTGCTTATAATTTGTACTCTTTTTATCCCCCCCCCCTGGTATGCCCATCCCATATTAATGTGTCTCGGTTTAACTCTCCAAAAATATGGTGTAGCGGAGCTTGTTTTAAATCATATTTTTCCGCGGGAGAAAAGCCCGCTGCACTAAAGTTTTAATGGAGCTTTCCCGCGGGAATAATTTTTACCGTTAGAGTTTTGTGAGTTAGTATCCAGATAGTGAGCAGATAACCGGAGGATTCGGCATCTCAGCAGATTAAGCCAAGTGTCGTTCTCCTAGCAATTTGTATCCTGCTGCCTGCTCCGAGAGATCCACCAAAACCAGCCCAACATCTCGGTGCACTAGGATTTATCCGCAAGTACTGAACTTTTTACTAGATTTAAGGCAGCTTGCGATAACCCTAGGTTACCTTCTCAAGTCAAGCAGTACCAGCGAGATCCAAGCTCCCGGCTTCCAACTCTCCGCATGGAGATCCGCACATCATCTCCAGTGACGTCATTCCGTACTATTGAACTCCGATAACTATGATATTATTTTATGAACACGCCCATTATTTATTTATTCTTTGTTGGGACCTTCTGACCAATATACAGACAATTAATTAACCCCAACAAGTGGTGACCCCGATAGTGTTTATTGTTTTGGTTTTTTTTTTTTTAAATAAATTGTCAGCATGCCGGAAGAGCAGGAGCAAGTTAAGCCGGACATATCTGCCTTCGCAGGCCCCACGTCGCGTCTACCCGGATTTTATAAATCAAACCCCACGCTATGGTTCTTGCAAGCAGACGCAGTTTTCGCTACGTCAAGAGTGACGTCTTCACAAATTAAATTCCAAGCCGTCGTGGCTGGGCTTGAACTAGACGTCTTGACACAGGTGGCGGACCTACTCACCGGTAACTACGAAGATCCCTATAAACAGTTGCGTGACCGGTTGATTACAATTTATGGTGAGTCCGAGGCGCAGCGGATTAAGAAGCTTCTGCAGGACACACAGCTAGGGAGTCAACGCCCATCGCAGCTATATCGCCAGATGATACAGTTAGCGGGATCTACAATCAGCCAGGAGATGGTTTTAACACTGTGGCGCAGAAATCTTCCTCCGCGTGTGCAGGAAATTTTAGCGGCCACCAAACAAGAAGACGTGGACGCACTAACTTCTGTCGCGGACAAAATAATGGAGGTTGAGCGACCAGAAGTCTACGCAGTCTCAACACCCGTAGCATCAACATCTGGTGATCCCATCACAAACGCAGCCATCATGGAGGAGCTGAGGCGTCTTCGCGCTGAGGTAGCTGATCTTCGGCGGCGAACAAGATCTTCCAGCGGTAGTCGACGGGACTCTTCTCGGGAGCGTGGTCGCTCAAAGTCCCCAGGCCGGAAATTTTGCTTTTTCCACAGGAAATTCAGGAGCAGGGCCAGGAAGTGCACACCGCCTTGCGACTGGAAATCTCAGGAGAAGGAGGATTTTTAGAGGGGCCAACGGAACAAGCGGCAGCCGTTGAAGCCCACCCACAACGCCGCCTGTTCATACTTGACAAACGGACAGGACTGAGATTCCTTGTGGACACTGGTGCTTCCATCTCCATTCTGCCTCACGATCCCCGCAAGCATCGGGAAGCTTCTGAATACACCCTTGTTGCCGCGAATAACACCCCTATCCCAACCTACGGCGAGAGAACCCTACACCTGGACATTGGTCTCCGACGCGTATACCCTTGGACTTTCGTCATAGCAGATGTCAGACGTCCAATCCTTGGAGCGGACTTCCTTTTTCACCACGGTCTCTCCGTTGATATACGGCGCATGCAGATCAAGGATCAAAACACAGGCCTCAAATCCAACGGAAAGGTCTCCACAGTCTCAGTGCCTTCGATCTCCACGATTCCCGGCAGTTGTCCCTACGCCCATCTCCTTCGAGAGTTTCCAGGCATCACAAGGCCTACTCCTCTTCGTGGACCTCCTAGAGACATTGTCGAGCACCAGATCGAGACTAAAGGCCACCCGGTTAGCAGCAAGTCCAGACGCCTTCCTCCTGAGAAGTACTCCGTCGTAAAGGAGGAGTTCCAACGGATGATTAATGAAGGCATCTGTCGACCGTCGAAAAGCTCCTGGTCAAGCCCGCTTCATGTCGTCACCAAGAAGGATGGCAGTCTCCGAGTATGTGGCGATTACCGACGTTTAAACGACCTAACCATCCCAGACAGGTACGCTGTGCCCAACTTACTGGATTTTACCACACGTCTCGATGGGAAATCCATTTTCAGTACTCTGGACATCAAACACGCCTATCACCACATACCTATTGCTTCTCAGGACGTAGAAAAGACAGCGGTGATTACTCCTTTTGGCCTGTTCGAGTTTCTGCGGATGACTTTCGGCCTGAAGAACGCCGCGCAGACCTGGCAGCGATTCGTAGATTCTATGCTCCGAGATCTCCCATTCGTCTTCCCGTACTTGGATGATTTCCTGGTGGCTTCTACAACTCCCGAGGAACACGAGAACCATCTACGAGAAATCTTTAAGCGTTTGGACGAATTCAATCTGTCACTAAACGTCGGAAAGTGCATCTTTGGTCAGCGAGAGGTGGACTTTCTCGGATATAAGGTCGACACCCAAGGAATTTACCCACTTTCAAACAAAGTGCAGGCTATCAAAGACTTTCCTCGCCCCGAAACCATCTGCCAACTCAGGCGTTTTCTGGGTATGCTAAACTTTTATAGGAAGAGCTTACCTCATGCCGCACATACCCAGGCGCCTCTAAACCAACTCCTGCATAACGCCAAGAAGCGAGATAAGACGCCAATCGTTTGGACACCCGAGACCGCCGAAGCCTTCGAGAAGAGCAAGCTGAGCCTAGCAGAAGCGGCAAAGCTAGCACACCCATCGGCTACCGGCGAGCTTTCTTTAGTTTGCGATGCTTCAGATTATGGCATAGGTGCAGTCCTTCAACAGAGGAAAGAGGGTGAATGGCGACCATTAGGTTTCTTCTCGAAATCCCTGTCTCAAACTCAGAGGAATTACTCAACCTATGACCGCGAACTTCTCGCTATCTATGAGGCCATAAAGCATTTCCGACCTCTCATCGAAGGACTCAATTTCTTCATAGTCACCGACCACAAACCCATAACTCATGCCTTCTCCCAGCGGTCGGAAACGGCATCGCCCCGTCGAATACGCCATCTTAATTTAATTAGCCAGTTTACAACCGACATCCGTTTCCAACCTGGCAGTGACAACATCGTGGCTGACGCTCTATCCCGAATAGAGGAAGTTGATTTGCCTTCTAACATGGAAGACTTAGCAGCAGCACAGCGGAAGGACGACACCATCGAGACCCTCAAGAAGAACCCGAGCATCCAACTCAAGCTTTTTCCTATACCTGGTAGTGACAAGTTGCTTCTCTGCGAGACGTCTAAAGATAACGCCCGTCCCTACGTTCCACCAGGATATCGTCGCTCTACATATGAAAGGCTGCATGGTCTCAGCCATCCAGGAGTTAGGGCGACACGAAAACTCGTTACGCAGCGATATTTCTGGCCTGACATGAACACAGACCTGGGCAAATGGGCGAAAGCTTGTATTCCGTGCCAAAGAGCCAAGGTGCAACGACACACAGCCGCACCCCTCGGAACTTTCAAACCCGCAGATCGGTTCTATCATGTCCACTTAGACATTGTAGGACCTCTGCTACCATCCGATGGCATGCGTTATCTCCTTACAATGGTGGACCGCACGACGCGCTGGCCTGAGGCAGTTCCGATCTCTGACATAACGGCAACAACTGTCGCCGAAACCTTCTACAGCGCATGGATCGCACGTTTTGGAACACCTCAAAGGATTACCACCGATCAGGGCAGGCAGTTTGAGGCAGAACTGTTCCTTCGATTGAGTGCACTCCTGGGCATCACCAAGTTACGGACTACGTCTTACCACCCGCAGAGTAATGGATGCGTTGAACGGTGGCACCGCAGCCTTAAAGCTGCCTTGATGGCACACCTCTCATCGACCAGGTGGAAACGTGTCCTACCCACAGTCCTGCTTGGACTAAGGTCAGTGTTCCGTGAGGACATGAGCGGTAGCGTAGCTGAGGCAGTGTACGGCAGCCCTCTCCGACTACCAGGCGATTTCCTCGGAGCCCCAGAAACTCAGGAACCTCATGCAGCACTTCAATCACTGAAGGAAGATTTACGCCGTTTAAAGCCAACGGAGCCCCGAGCCTCAAACAAGAAGACATTCCGGCATAAAGAGCTAGACACCTGCACGCATGTTTTCCTACGAGAAGATGCCATTCGTAAACCCCTCGTACCTCCGTATACAGGACCGCACAAGGTTCAGAAAAGAGGAGAAAAGATCTTCACCCTGCTGGTTGGTGACAGGGAAGTAAACGTCTCTGTCGACCGCGTCAAGCCGGCTTATCTCCTTGAGGAAGACAACCCGGAAAGGATGGACCCAACGAAGCCTCCGAAACCACCTCACGCACCTGCATCAAAGTTGGAGACATCTATCCAGCCGAACCAACGACCAGAAGTAAACGCACCTCCGCATGTAAAACCTTCATACCGGACCAGGACAGGGCGTCTAGTGAAACCCCCGCGCAGACTTAGCTTCAGTGACTCCGTCACTAGGGGGGGGAGTGCTGTAGCGGAGCTTGTTTTAAATCATATTTTTCCGCGGGAGAAAAGCCCGCTGCACTAAAGTTTTAATGGAGCTTTCCCGCGGGAATAATTTTTACCGTTAGAGTTTTGTGAGTTAGTATCCAGATAGTGAGCAGATAACCGGAGGATTCGGCATCTCAGCAGATTAAGCCAAGTGTCGTTCTCCTAGCAATTTGTATCCTGCTGCCTGCTCCGAGAGATCCACCAAAACCAGCCCAACATCTCGGTGCACTAGGATTTATCCGCAAGTACTGAACTTTTTACTAGATTTAAGGCAGCTTGCGATAACCCTAGGTTACCTTCTCAAGTCAAGCAGTACCAGCGAGATCCAAGCTCCCGGCTTCCAACTCTCCGCATGGAGATCCGCACATCATCTCCAGTGACGTCATTCCGTACTATTGAACTCCGATAACTATGATATTATTTTATGAACACGCCCATTATTTATTTATTCTTTGTTGGGACCTTCTGACCAATATACAGACAATTAATTAACCCCAACAATGGCAAGCCTATCTGACGGGGACAGGCCGAAAAGAAACGCAATTAAAACTCTATGAGGGACAGTTATTGTCTAGTAATTCAAGGTCTGCCATCATAGTTGAAATTAACCTCAATTAGAAATAAAACTATGAAATAGATAATGTAAGGTAACAGCTGTTCTTTATCGTCTTAGCAACGCAGGCTGCCTAGGCTTGCCTTCTCTAACCAACTCAAACTTTAAACCCCCCTAAAAATGCTTAAAAATACGAATATCGAAAAATCCTTTCTTAGCGAGCGCCTACGTTATATAGGGAGTGTCCATGCAAAATTTCAAAATTTTCTGTCGAGCGGTTTGGGCTTGGCGTTGATAGATGAGTGAGTGAGTGGTATTTGACAAATATATAGTAGATTTTTTATTTAAATGTTATATTTTTGATGTGCAAGACATTTTATTATGTTTGCACTCTAGGTGTTTATAAAGCTAATCGCCTAGTTGCTAGCTCTTAAATCATGTAAATAAATAAGAAAACAATTGTATACTGATAAATTTTGCGTTCAATCTATTGAGAGGATTTAGTCATTAATGATATTCATTTCGGACCTTAAATATACTTCAAAGTCGTCATAAATTCTCATTTGCTTAAAAAACGTGAAGTTGTTATATGTAATCACTTGGGCAAATTGTCCGACAAGTTTTGTCTGCATTCAGTAAGTACGTGTTATTATTATTATTACGCTGTTTTGGCATCAATCTTAATTCCTCAAGAGGTACAAATGGATGAGAAGATAGATGATTGGCCTATTCTTAAGCAAAAAATACGACTTCTTGGGGAACTACTTTTTGGGGTGGGTCTGTAGGTATAAACACCGGCTTCTATGTCCAATGACAATCTCTCATTCAAAAAACTACTCTATATTAATCGTTGTAACTTTTTAAAATCGTTGGAGAAATTAATTACATATTAAAATTTTTGGACAGAAGGCTTCATGAAGAGAAATTTGAGAATGAATCTCCCATTATGATTAAATTTTGCTTTCAGATAGAAAATTGTGGATTTCGGGCTTTTCCTTATAAAAATCTCCCTTGATCCATCCGGGTTTGCCCCCTGGTATCCTACGTTCCTTCCAGATTTGAGTCTACTCCCAAAATTCGTGGAACAAAGCAGACATAATCCCCAAGACTTCGGTGTAACACCCCATATGCTGAAAACCCTCCCATGAGCTGAAATAACTCCCCATGAGCTGAAAATCTTTCCATCAGCGGAAATATCGTCGATACAAAAGCAAACTAACGAATATGAAAATCACCACTTTTCAGAGTGGAAAAGTATTTATCATAACTTTTTTTTGGACAGTCAAATATTCGGCAGATTTGACCTTTTGATAATGGAATACTTTCCCTTTAATAGAGTGAAGTCAGATTGAAGAATTTACCGTAAATAAGTCCAGCAGAAATTATTAAAGATGGACAATGAAAGATGCATTTTTTCATATTCGTTAGTTTGCTTTTGTATCGACGATATCATGAGAAAGTTACCTACGTAAATTAAATATGTATTTGGATGACTTCAATCACGGCCAGCAACCATAGATGCAAAGATCTTAAATAAAACAAATAAATATATAAATTATTTTCCTGGATATATTTTAAAATTATTATTATTATATTATTTATGTTATTTATTTAATTTTAATTATTCTACCTTGGTCATTGGTAGTGCAAAGCGGCTATAATTCGTTATATATTCTACTTACCCTCAGATAGCTTAGAAAGTTTTGAACGGTTCTTTCTTCATCTTGTAGTGGTTCCCTTAAGTTGAGTGGTATATGACGAGTTGCTCGAATATTCTCAAATTTGTTGGTGAAAATAATGATATGTTCTAATGGCAATGATAAGTCGCATGTTTTACGCGTCCTTGGATGTAGAGCTTTTAGGGGATAAGTTTGTTTCTGCGCAGAGTGCCCTATTCTAAATCTGGCCAAAACAACTTCCTCTCTACGAGACTGGCGTAGAGCGGTTTCCCATATTCCTTTATTGAATTTTTCCCTGAGAAGCTTGCTCGTACATCCTTATGACCACAGTGCTGCCCATTTTTCTATTATTTTATTTTTGATGTATCTCTTTACATCCAGTACGTCGGTTTCATCGAAGTGCTTCACCATTATCACAACGAGCACAGTTTGCTTCTTGGTCTTTCCACTTATAATATTTATTTAAATTTTAAGGTACATTATTATTAACTGAGAATTTTATGACGGGTTATCTATAGGTTACCATCCTTTTATAGCCAGGATAGGGCTGATGCCTTTTTTTTCCAAATAAAAGCCAACATCCCATAGTGGGAATCGAACCCACGACCCTTAGCAGGGAGTATTAAGTGCTCACGCCTTAACAGCCACTGCCACCGGGCCTCCTTATAATATTATGTTCTTATTTAAACATTACACTACCAATCTTCAAACCAAACAAAGCAGAATATAATTTATATATTTACACCATTTAAATAAAGAAAATAAATATTCAGTCTTAAATGCAATATTAATCAAGGGGTAAGAAAAGTCATTGAATGTTTAACAGAAAAGAGAAAAATTGTTTGTTTTTTTTTCTTTCTTTTTTTTTTATAATTACATAAAAATTCAATATGGGGCTTATGATGTATTATAATAAATTAATACTTAATTATCTTATCAAATATCCAAGAATTTGTTTGAACGGCTGATTATAAGTGGAGCAAGCGTGAGGCTTACGATAAGGATAGCACACGCTCCTGTCTGCAATAGTCGGACAAAGAATCCAATCCGTATATAAACCCGCGGAGATTTGCAGATCGCCAGGTATCCTCAGGAACTCAACATGATCGCCATCGCTCGCTTCACTGCCCTTTTCGCCGTCCTCATGGTCGTTGGCGTAAGTATTTAACACTTTATTTGACTAACTTCTTACTTATGACGAATTTTCATTACTTTTCGATTAGTATATTTTCCCTTGAAAGTAATTATATTTATTCAAATTCGCATATTAATGAACGTGAGTTACAATAAAATTAATATTTATAAATCGGTTTTTGGAAAATTATATAATAATATTTCTTTGAACAGAAAAAATAATAAAATACTCATTCAGAATTTATTTGAAAACAAAGAGTCCAACTTATATTAAATGGGAAAACAGAAAATTCAACAAAACTTAACCAACAAATCCATTACCGTATTAGAATTTTTAAAATGTTCATATTTCGTCTAACAAAAATGTATATATCTTACTTTACACAAATGTGAAATAGGTATGTATTAAATTTTGAAGTCCCTCCGTCATTTTTAATTTTCAAAATTACCCTTGAAAAATGTTGATAAATTTGTACCCCTGAATGTGGATTCATCCGTCAAAATGCCTGTAAAAGCACGTACAAGTAAAAGCGGAATGATTTTCTTTTGTTGTAAATTTTATTAAAAGTCCGTCACGCCGGAGCTGTATAACTAAGCACTTTCCTCAGAATTTGGGTAGTGTAGACTGCTTTCCAGAACAATTTGCTTAAAATATCCTACATAAATAAAATAAAAACGTGAATAGTTCTCATTTTGTAATGAGTAACTGATCAATTATTAATTTGCATCCAGAGTTATGTTTACACATGGTACCTACTACACTACGTAATAAATACCAAAATCCTCATATTATCGTATTTTGATCTAACACAGGAACAGGATACAGTCACTCTAGTGGTAGAAAGCGCTCCTTGCGGCGGCTTTGTGAACCTACGTCTGCCGGCTTTTCTATTCAAATATATTACAAATTAAACCCCCGCTTTCCGATTGACTGATTCAGCTCATTTTTACAACACTTCTTTCTCATGAGTTACCCACGACGTATACCGCGTTTCGTTACAATACAGCAGAAATTACGACCGGTATGAGTATATTAGGAGTTTGGGTCCGGAGTAAACCCCCCCCCCCTTCTAATGAACCGATTTAGTTTATTTTTACAACACATATTTACCTGTAGATTACCAATACGAATACCGAGTTTCGTCGAAATATACCAAAAATCACGGCTGGTAGTGACGAATTGGTATTATGGGTCCGGAGTAAACCCCCTACCCCCTCCTAATGAACCGATTTCGTTTATTTTTACAACACATATTTACCTGTGGATTAGCACTACGAATACCGAGTTTTGTCGAAATATACCAAAAATCATGGCTGGTAGTGGCGAATTGGTATTGCGGGTCCGGAGTAAACCCCCCCCCCCCTTCTAATGAACCGATTTAGTTCATTTTTATATCTCACTTTTCTCTCTATATTAACACTACGAATACTAAGTTTCGTTGAAATATAACAAATATTACGGCTGATATAGTCAAATAAGTGTTTTGGGTTCGGGGTAAACCCCCCCTTCCGGTGGACCGACTTTGTTTGTTAACGAACTCGTTCAATCGTTTGCTAATTGAATGCTATATACCAAGTTTCGTGACGAAAAAACAAAAACTCTGGCCGCTATCGTGTTAACAGACATATATATATATATATATATATATATATATATATATATATATATGTAGATCTATATAAATTTTAACGGGGGTCATTTTCGGTGTCTACTAGGTAGGATCGATAAAGATTTGAAGACATTTTTCAAAAATTCCGTCATGAGTCCAACCTCAATAGCTACTTTCCTTCGGAGGAAAGTGCTAAAAAACGAAGTAGATATTAAATGAACAAGTTCCGGTAAGCGCAGTTTGATTGTTAAAATACTCGGTTATTTTAAGGCGGATCATTTTTGTAGACGTTAAAGCACGAACAGACAATTATGTATATCAATTTGAACGACCTAAGTTTTGGTGTACATTTGGTTACGAACGTCAACGTCCCACACTAAATTCGAAATATTCAGCGACATTTATATCGTTAAGCGTTAATAACAACATTAGTTGTGATATTTGTTTAGAACTGTTCAATTGAACTTACTGATTTTTTTTAAAATATTAATTTGCGCATTTTTCCCACAGTACGTCGCCGCCAACCCACAACCAGAACCCGAGCCAGAGCCATCCCGTTGCTGCTGTTGCCCAACCTGCGGTGCTTCTGAGACCAAGTGCGGTGCTGTCGTTGTCCCAACCTGCGTCACCATGCACCACAGGTGTGCTGCCATCCGCAAGTGCTGCCCATGCTGCTGCTGCTGTCCATCATGCTGTTAAATAAAAAGCTGAAGAGCACTTTCTCTAAATGAAGCATCTTAAGATGATAAATGATTTTTTTTTACCAGTCTACATGAGCCAAGCCAAAGAATAATTTTGTATGACGCCATCTCCCTTGCACAAACAAGGAAATTTGAAATTCAAATAAATAAAAAAATAGTTTTGACTGGTATTTTGGTTTTTTAAAGACTACTCCTAACCTTTTAGGTAAGCTCTGTTGTTGGAAGAATATAGCGTCTCAACCCTCCAATGATTTCTAAACCATGAGCATCAGACGCCATCATGCAATCAGGTCCGCTCGGCAAGGGCGACCTACCTTGCTTTTAGCAGCCTTTTGATCACGACCACTGAGCGAGAAGCCACTCTAGGTCCGGCAAGACCAGGTCGTTACATTTCTCATAGACGGTCTAAGGTCGGAGAACAACCATACTGGACAAACTTCATCCCCTTAAACAAAGCCCACAAACCCTTGAAATATCTTTTGGCAGTATCAGCCACTTCTTTCCTGCTGATGAGACCACCAAAAGTCAGTCCTCGCACGTAGTGAGGTATAAGGTGCCCTATGGTCAAACAATCTCTGATTACCGAAGATTTCTATCACGGCCTTTTTGTGTCAAGGTGGCTCGCACATCTAAGTGACTATCACTATCAAAAGCCTATGCATCCCAAAAAGTTCATGTACACCTCATGGTGATACCATCCAACCAAACCTCCCTATGAGAACCGCATCTAAGACATTAGGCCACTATGAACCCCAATGCTTTTCAGAACCGAATTCAAACGGATGTGTAACACTTTCCCATCAGGCAGCCACGTATACACAGACGGATCGAAAACTAATGATGGAGTAGGGGCTGCATATCTTAAAGGCTCTCAGTTCTGCCAGTTTACTTAAAATCCAGTATGCTCGGTTTACACAGACGAACTAGTTGCTCTACTTAAATCTCTGTCCATCGTAATTCCCGAGGGAAACGTTCCTTCCATATTTTCCGACTCCCTTTCAGTTTTATTTTATTAACTGGTCCATTCTCCACTCATCCTATTATAGCCGATATTTTCACCGCCGTATATAATCTCCAGCAAAAATGATGTTGTCTAAGAAGCTTCTCTTGCATTCCGAGCCACTGTGGTATTCCAGGTAATGAGAGAGTCGACGAATTAGCTGAGAATGGTGTAAAGGAAGGAGTTGATTATCCATATATTCCACGGTCTGATATTTTAGCTCAAGTAAAAGACGGCTTCAGTGGGAAAGAACATGGAGGGAAATTTCTGATAATAAACTAAAGGAAATAAAACGAACACCCAGGTTTTGGAAAACTTCAGTTTGTCCAACCAGAACAGAGGTTGGAAGGAATGAGGTTGTGTTAGCCAGGTTGCGAATAGGGCATACAAGGCTTACTCACTCTTACCTCATGTCCAATGATGAACCAGCCAACTGTATAAGCTTTGGAGTCCTCCTCACGGTGATGCACTTACTTACAGAGTGCTTAGCATACCAATTTGAAAGGAATCGATTTAAAATCAATGGCGCCTTAGACGAAATTCTAGCAGATTTTCAAGAAAAAATCAATAACCTGTTTGAATTCCTAGATGCTACAAATTTAACATAATACTTTAATTTGAAGATACCCAATATTCTCTAGCATCAACCTGTGGTAATTGTAAATTATATTCTTCAAATGTCTCCATATTGCAACTAACATTTTTCATGAAAAAAAAACAACATGTAGTCGCTACAACAAGTTGTAGCTTTAAATTACTCAAGCATTCAAAACAATTGTTCTACTTACTATTTTTGTTTTCTTTTCAGTCATCTATAGAAATGTTGCCAAATTTCACAGGTCATGCAGACAGACATATATTTTATAAGGGTTAGATTTGGTATCTTTGACGAATGAAACGGATATATATACTATATTAAACTCATTGATTCATGGAAATAGATATTTAATCTATTGAGATCTATAGTGCTCAATAATTCAGGATTCTCATGAGAAATATTCAGAGTTCCCATATTCTATAGTCTGGATTTAAAAGGCTCATTGTAAAATCTGTTATGTGTCTGAAAAGGTAGTGTCGCTCTGTCGTCCTATCGTAAGATATTGTTTTTCCCCTTGTTTTGAAAATCAGTGCTGATTGCGATATGAGTTTGCACATTGGCATTTCAGTAGTATTTTCTGAACTCAAATCTTGTTTATTATCCGATATCTTTCACATTCTACAAAAAGTCCGTCACGCAGGAGCTGCATAACTAAGCACTTTCCTCAGAATTTTTTTAGTGTAGACTACATTACTGAATAATTTGCTGTAAATAACCTATATAAATAAAATAAAAACGTGAATAGTTCTGCTCATTTAC
Organism: Gonocerus acuteangulatus; assembly: GCA_946811695.1. NCBI lineage: Eukaryota > Metazoa > Arthropoda > Insecta > Hemiptera > Coreidae > Gonocerus > Gonocerus acuteangulatus. Next base: position 22,365,732 of record OX328125.1, read on the forward strand.
ATTTCTTATGAGGTCTGTTCAATTATTAATTTTGTAAATAATTTGCTTCCAGAGTTATGTTAATACATGATACTGTACTACTTAATAAATACACAAAAACTTCACATTCCGTCTTTTGATCTGACGCAGGAACAGGATACAGTTCCCATAGTGGGAGATAGCGCTCCTTGTAGCGCCTTTGCGAACCTACGTCTGGCTGGCTAATTGTAATGAAACAGACTTTAAAGTAAACCCTCCTTTTCAATAGACCGATTTACTTCATTTTTACAACACTTCTTTCTCATGAGATACCCACGACGCATACCGCATTTCGTTACAATACAGCAGAAATTACGACCGTTATGAGTATATTAGTACTTTAGGTCCGGAGTAAACCCCCCCTCCAAATAACCCGATTTAGTTTATTTTTACAACCCATTTTTCTCTGTTGATTACCACCACGAATACCAAGTTTCGTTGAAATGTAACAAAAATTACGGCTGGCAGTGGCAAATTGGTATTGTGGGTCCGGTGTAAACCCCCCCTTCTAATGAACCGATTTAGTTTATTTTTACAACGGAATTTTCTCTTTAGATCAAAATAACGAATACCGAGTTTTGTTGAAATATAACAAAAACTACGGCTGGTATGGTCAAATTAGTGTTTTGGGTCCGGGGTAAACCCCCCCTCCCGGTGGACCGATTTTGGTGGTTAACGAACTCGTTCAATCGTTTGCTATTTGAACGCTATATACCACGTTTCATGAAGAAAAAACAAAAACTCTGGCCGCTATCGTGTTAACAGACACATATATATATATGCATATATATATATATATATATAGATATATATAAATTTTAACGGGGGTCATTTTCGGTGTCTACTAGGTAGGATCGATAAAGATTCGAAGAAATTTTTCAAAAATTCCGTCATGAGTCCAACCTCAATAGCTACTTTCCTTCGGAGGAAAGTGCTAAAAATAATTAACATGTCAAGGATTAAAGAATAAAGGGACATTTTCCCGGTCAAACTGTTTTATTTTTCATTATGGGTTAACTATGTTGAAATGGGTTCTTCTTGGTGATGTAAAGCCGCCTCTTTCTATACGGTGACCGGTAGGAAAATGAAAATTTTCATAATTATTTTCACCGCGTCCAAATAGCATCGTATGAAGGAATTCCGTTGCTCAATAGTTGCTAGCTTCTTAGCAGCAGCTTGGACAGCAGCACCTCCTGCAGCAGCAGTCGTGACACCTAGCCTTACCCCTGCTGTGGACGGTAGCAAGGGTTGGTACGACGAGGGCTCCACAGGTGGTGGTGGAAGCACAGCAGCAAGGCTGATGACAGCAGCAAGGCCTACAGCACCATGGGTAGGATGGCACAGGGGTTGGTTCGGGTTCTGGGCTTGGCTCAGGCTCTGCACTCACATACTGCAAAATATAAAACATACCGCTTAGAATTATTTAATTAATAATCTAAACTTATTCAAGAGAAAAGAAAAATAACAAATATTACACCCGGTATAGGCGAATTAGTAATTTTTGTTCTAAATAAATCCCACCTTCGGATGGACCGATTTAACTGGCTTACAAACTTCCTCTGGCAATGCTATCTACCAAGTTTAATGACAAAAAACTATTGGTTTCATTAATATATTAGTAAAACCATGAATCTATAATTAGTAATCAGTCATGGACCGATAGCCGAACACATTGGTATTCCAAACAACCTTTCATAAAACATAGTAATAATATTGACATGAAAATGTCCTATGGCTAGAGTCTCCAAATTTTATTTCACGGGTGACGCTAAAGTAAAATTCTTTTTACCAGGAACTTAAATTCGTAATTTGGCGAAAACTGAGCTAAGTTGGACTGATGAAAAATAGTAACGTATATTAATGGGTATATGCAATAAATGTACAATTTATTACAAGAAATGTATAACTGTTTTTTATTCACATATACTGTAGGCTCTCCCTAATCGGTCGGTGGGACTGGGGTGCCGTCAAAATTGAGAAAACGCCGGATTAGAGAATTCAGTTAAAAGCGGTCACGTATGTATTTGAAAACCCTTATAATTTGAGAATATAATGATATGTACCATTTTTAATATTGCATATTTAGAATGGTACATATTATTAAAATTACTTTTAAAACTTGTACTCCACTCGCGCAGGTATCTTAGTAGAAATATAAGTTACTTCCCCTAAAACGAAACATATATGCTTTCTTTGACTTCCATTAAATTAAATATCACGAAACGAATGTTTGGCTAGCTAGGACGGGAAGGTTTACTAGAAACCCACGAGCTGGTCTAGTTCCGGCCAATTCCGAGACTCCATCACACATTCCTCTCAGAGACCACCGGATTATAGAGAGCGACGGATAAGGGAGAGTCTGTTATACTTGAAATATAGCATTCTTTTTTAATAATATAAACTTATTTGAAGAACTTTTTAAAATAAAAATAAATATACATTATGTTGGTTCCTCCAATTTCTTGAATTATTTAGTACTACGTGCTTCATTTATTAAAAATTAAGTTATTCCGCGTTTCGTGCTAATAATAATATTAGGAAAAAGAGATTTAAAGAATTAGCAATAATTTTAATAGTGAAGAGGAGTCTCGGGTCTTTAGACGGACTGCATACCTTCCGAAGAGGGGGCACGTGAATTCTTCCATGCTCAAAAAACAAATATTTGCCCAGAAACAAGTTTAAAAAAATATTATTGGTGAATGTAGTCCTTAAAAATCTTACTTTCTTATCTTTGACTGAGATATATAAAAAAAAAATTAAGAGCATAAGGGTTTCAAGTCCCCCCACCCCCATTTGGTTTTCTGGTGTGTATTTAAAGCAGGCTACACAAGGTCAGGCAGGCCTGTCAGACCTGAACAGTCCGCCTGAAAGCCGGTAGCCAGAACGTGTATATATTCCATGAGCCTGAACAGTCTTAACTGACAGACCGGCCGGAATATATACACGTTCAGGCGACCGGCTTTCAAGAGGACTGTTCAGGTCTAACTGACAGACCGGCCGGAATATATACACGTTCAGGCGACCGGCCTTCAGGAGGACTGTTCAGGTCTAACTGACAGACCGGCCGGAATATATACACGTTCAGGCGACCGGCCTTCAGGTGGACTGTTCAGGTCTAACTGACAGACCGGCCGGAATATATACACGTTCAGGCGACCGGCCTTCAGGTGGACTGTTCAGGTCTAACTGACAGACCAGCCGGAATATATACACGTTCAGGCGACCGGCTTTCAGGCGGAATGTTCAGGCCTAACTGACAGGGCCTTCCTGAACCGTCTGTAGCCTGCTACAGTTTTCCTCTTCATTATGCTTGCGTATTACTATAATATACTTACGCAGACGACCATGAGGACGGAGAAAAGCGTGAGGTAGCGAGTGATGGCGATCATGTTGATTTCCTGAGGATACCTGACGAACTGGTACTTCTTCTAGGCTTTATATAGAAGCTGAAATCATTGTCAGACTCTGGGTCAGTGGATCACAAGTTATGCCTTATCGACATTGGTGGGCGTGCTTGACCCGGCAGTCAGCTTTCTATGGATAAAGGGGTACGCAGCCTTCTGATAAAGTAGACAAATTTAAATGAGATTATACACATAGAGAAATTGAACAAGCATAATTTAAAATAATAATAACAACATTTTAAGAGACAGCCTAATTGAGAATAGATTGGGCAAATATGAATTTCCTCTGAAGAAGCCACGGAAAATAAATAAAAGTCCTACAGGAACTGCTTCATCTTAGTTCTTCTACAAATCATGCATATTAGGGTAGACTACGTATTGGCCACTACCCTTTTTTGTTAACCGTGTAAAAGTTACACGTTTTACTAATGACAAAATTGTATTGTATTGTAAGTAGTTGTCGTTTACTTCACAGCACATACTACTTCTTATGTTCTAAGAATACATTGATTGGGATTGGATTGGATTGGGTTTCAGGGCAAACAAGAATACATTGAACTCTGTAATATATCCTAAAAGGGGTTTAAAAAAAACTAATTAGAAACAACTATAAACAAATTTTTAATTGACAATTTCTTGTTTTGTAGTATTATTTACAAAATAAGAAATTATTTTCATAAATATTTAATGTTGTTTCTTATAAGGCATGGTAAGCTCTTTTTATCGATATTTAACAGGTTTATCTTATATGAAATCAATAAAACAACCAAATAAAGTCATTTATATATTTGACGCCAAAAGCGCTTTGCGCTCATAATAAAACATTTATGTGAAGAAAGTCAAAACATTCATTTCCTCCTGATCATCGTCTTTCTTTACTAGCAATCAAGGTCCTTTAATAGCTTGTAGACATTTTTATTATTTAATTGCGTTTTATTAGCTAGTTTCACCCTATATCCATAGGCTGGCCTCTTGATGCAATCCGAAAATGCCAGCTAGAAAATTTCACGGATCAGAACCCATAGACCATGAAAATAACGGTGGTTCAAATTTGTATGTATATACATATATCGTTGTATTTTCGCTCTCTTTCTTGCTGAATGATTTTTGGTACAAAAATATTTTCTTTAATTTGAAAAGATAGTATTTTGGGAGAAATTTAACACTTACCTTTTTGCGTTACTATGCTATGACCTCATTTCCAACGTAGAAAATGAAAAAAAAAAGTTTTTTTTAATTTTTTATTTTTATTTTCGGATATTCTCTTATATATCTCGAAAATGGTTGGGAATTGTGGAAAATAAAAATATGGCTCTTATGTGAGTTTTGATAGACCAAAATTATTCGGCGAAATCGGTGCTTAAAAGGAGTAATTTCCGTTTAGGATACTGTAAGTTGACGGTTGTGGCGCCTAAGATATTCCTTCCCCTTGGGAACTTATTTTACATTATTACATGTCTTTACACTTTTCACGAAATATTATGACAAAACACTAATTGTTTTAAATCTATGCTTTGGAAATGACAGTAGGGATAGGAACGGAAAGTGTTAAGATGACACACAACTCGAATAGGGTTTCTCTTTTTTTATTACTATTACTAGACTATTTTAATTTAATATTATATTAATATATCCTTGTATGGGAATGGGTATTAGATAATAATAATGTAAAATACTTTCTATATATTCAGTAAACGACAATGAAATAATTAATACTAAAAAAAAACAAAATATATAATAATACCCGAAAATAGGTTTATAAAAATATCCCAAGGCTTCTCTTATCAAATTCCATTCAACTTGACAAAAGTACAGTTTAAGTGGAGCGAGCGCGATATTGCTGATATGGATAACCCACGCTTTTCTTGTCCGGGAAAGGAGAATGAATCCAATCCGTATATAAACCCACCAAGGATTTCAGAAGGCAGGTATCCTCAAGAACTCACCATGGCTCGCTTAGCTACAATTTTCGCTGTACTTCTTGTAGTTGGTGTAAGTATTTAAGATAGATATATATATTTATAAAAAATGTTCTTAAGGATTAAGTAAAAGATTAATTCAGTTTACTGAAACTAGGCAACTTTCTTGAAGGTCTCCCGATTTTATTCTTGTCTTTAATTAATACAAATATAATCAATATTAATATATTTATTTGATACGAACGAATACACACATCACGATATTGGTTTGGATTCGGACAGGCTACAAATCAGGATAAATTGAAAAGACAGTCCAACGTTTGTTGACTTCAAGTACGAGTAGTAGAAACCCACTTGTCGTAAGCAGGCTTCGAGTTGGGCATTGTAAAAACTGATTCTTAAAACATTAAGAGCTATGAATGAGTTATTTGCGAATGGTCAATTCACAGAGGAGACGTTCTGTTGCCAATCTTACTTGAAAGCAATTCTTGTATTATACTTTCAGTGTCCTTTAGTCTGTTTTCTGAAGTATTATACAAAGAATGCTGCCATTTTGTACGGCAAAAACCTCTTCGCTTCTAGTTGCATATGCAGGCCACATCCTCTTTGAAAAAGTGTGATCTTACAGGATTGTATTCTGCAGTGTTCTTTTATATCCATGTGCCCGGGGACCCAATATTCAGTGATTGTCTTGTTGATGTTATGTATTTCTTTCAGGAATTTAGTGGCCATTTACGTTTGGCTTCATATTTCCTGCAATGAGTCCATACAGATTGTTATTGTGTCTAAATTTACGTATTAACTACAATTGTTTTTTATTTCTCTACATTTCAAAGAACAGAAAAATATCCATTCTGTCACCACTTGAACCACAATTACTTTTTACCAAAAGCGTAGTGGCATATGTACTATAAATTATAACGTATTATTATTGACATGGATATGTCTTTGCTATGGCCTAGTGGGACGCTAAAACTGTAACGGTTCGGCTACGTCCTGACGATGGTACACGAGGGCTATGACGCTTAACCCACGTGGTTACTGTACTATCGAAACTGTGAAATTTTCATTGGTAATGACTTAAAATCATTGTAGATTAAATCAGTGGAGATAGTTACAGTGTAATATAAAGCATTACTAAAGGGCAATAAATAATGGGCCATCTTTTAGATGAATAAGAAATTGTATGGATAACTCATTATGCCCCCCTTAGACTTTTCCATGATTCAAGCTACATATTTCCCTCAGAGAAATTTTATTTGAGTTTTTTATTATTATTATTTTTAAAGCTATACATTTCTCTTCGGTTTCCTGGGTAAATTCATTTTAGGGTTACGTTGCCAAACGAAATAATTTTCATTTTGTCTTTCATTCCTGATTATTTTTATTTATTACGGGAATTTCATTTCAAAATTATCTTTTCGGCTGTTCTCGCAGAATTGAGTAGTGACACTTGTTAGGCGTCTTGACTTATTTCTAGCGAGATTTTACAATATATTGTCGCTGTAACCGTGTTCATTGATGAGCCCGTTGCTCGATATAACAACAGCTGTGACTCTTGCGGACTGTTGTCTACGTTCGAACCGCCAGCAGTAAAGTTTTAAATGCACTGAAGATGGAGCAGTAAACTCCGAAAACGCGTTTTGTCAAAGTTTAATAAAGAATTGGAGATCTGGAGTTTTGATTTTCCTATGTGATTTAGTACTACCACCGGTCAGCCAAACAATTTTTTTTTTCAGAAATCATTTGTGAAAATAATTTTTAAAAGCCATTAATCTTTTTAACCATTTCTTCTACAGTACGTGGCTGCCTTCCCACAACCCGAACCCGAGCCAGAACCTCACGGCTGTGGTTGCTGCGGCTGCTGTGGCTGTTGTGGACAAACCTGCGGTGCTTCAGAGACCAAGTGCGGTGCTGTCGTTGTCCCAACCTGCGTCACCATGCACCACAGGTGCGGTACCATCCGCAGGTGCTGTCCATGCTGCTGCTGCTGTCCATCTTGCTGTTAAATAGAGATGCAATGGTCAGTAAGAGACCTCAAAAATTGTTTTAAACTGAAGATTGAGGTCATATTTTAACTCACTCAAAAAATGCCATGGACCGAAAATTGTTTTTTGAATAGCCGCCTCATTTGTACAAAGAATGATTTTACAAATATAAATAAAGAAAGATTTTATAATGAATAATGTATTACTAATTTTGATCCTTTTCTTTAAATTACTAATAGTTTGTACAAATTTTTATCCTTTCCAAAAGATGTGACACAAATCGGAAATAGCATTTGCTTGCAGCAACTCAATGAGGAATGATATGACAAAAATATATATAAAAAATACATCCACATGATTTCGGAAAATAGTGAGATTCATTATCAAATAAGTAAAATACAGCATGTAAGACCTCGTACGTGTTCAAAAAGTGTTTTTCGAATATCAAACTAATCAAAAGCTACCCTATCTTTGCCAAAACGTTAAAAAAAAAAAAGAAGAAAAAAAAGGTATATTCGGCGGAAAATTAAAAAAAAAAAAATCAAGAATTTGATACAAAAATATTCTGACCTTAAACTTGGCAAATAAAGTGACTACTCGTCACACATGAAGCCCTATTACTAGATGTATGAATGTAATTTGATAATGTTTTCATTTTGAAAAGGCATTCAGAGTGAGAAAAGTTGGTAAAATATACTTCAGTCAAAATGTTTTCCATATTATACTAAATCTTGAAATTGCTTTTTTTTCCGAATTTCTTGGGTTCTCCGGCCGTTCATTGTCATAGACAGGTACAGTGAAATAACTACACTTAAATTGTTCAAATATAAATCAACAATTGTACCATAAGAGAGCAGCATCACTATAAATTTCTATAAGTGCATTTTGATCTTCAGTAGCAGCTTCCTTAATTACATCAAACAAAGGTAGCAATGCAAGTCGTTCCATGATTTAAGTCTTTATAAACTGGATATTACTAAACGGAAAACGTACGAAATGTAACATATAATAAAGGCAATAAACCCATGAACATTGGCGATTATAATGTTACCTACTTGGTATGTTTACAAATATATATCACTGGTTACAATACATATAAGCAACTAAATTCCTACTATTTTAAAATACATAAAAAAATTAAAAAAATGTTTTAATATTATTTTGTAACATGGTGTCAAATGTAATGTAATGTGTAATTTATTATTGAAAATAAATTCACAATAATAAACAATACTCTTTCTTCATGATGATTAGATAGTTAGCCGTCGAGGTGATAAGTAAAGATGGAATGGTTTGGATTCGGCTAAATAAACCTCAATATGATTTTGTTTTAAAAAATCTATATTTCGGACGTTTCGGCTACTCATTGGTAGCCTTCATCAGCTAAAATTACAAAAAAAAGGAAATTAATACAAAAATAAAAAAAATTATGATTTTTAATTTTTTTTTTTTTGTATTAATTTCCTTTTTTTTTTTTTTTTTTGTAATTTTAGCTGACGAAGGCTACCAATGAGTAGCCGAAACGTCCGAAATATAGATTTTTTAAAACAAAATCATATTGAGGTTTATTTAGCCGAATCCCAACCATTCCATCTTTACTTAATACTCTTTCTTGTAATAAGATTGACTACAAATTGGTGAAACATTACAATTATTAGTGACTGTTATTTACACATCTGAAAAACAGTCTTATGCCAACCCCCTGTTGGCACAGCGGCTGCTAATTGTGTAAGTTCTGTAAGATCTCAAATTTTAGTTCCAGGATCCATCTACCTAATAAATAAAATACATTTTGTGGCCCTTATTATAAGCTTATAGTTTATAAGTTAGTACATTATAGTTATAGGCATTGATTATACATATCAACTGCTAACTCCTTATATGCTTATATATATATATATATATATGCTAAATGCTTGGCTGGTGTGAGGTTCGTCCACTTCTTAGTAATAAATCTCATTTATTTTATGTGTAAAATGTGCTTATTCAATAATTGCTTTGTTTTGCTATTTGTTTCCTCTCATGTGATGATTGAAATTGTACTTAAAAGTGAGTCAAATGGATTTCCTTACAAGAAGCTTATGTTGGATTCTATCCAATTTATCTGAATTTTTTCTTCAATTCGAACTTATTTTTAATGAATAAGATATATTATTAATTCAAGGATAAATATGAAAAGACAACATTTTCCCCAGACGTAATGTTTTATTTTGTAAATAATAATATATGTTTGGGACGATCGTATTGTTGATTTTCAAACGCCATCTGCTTTGGAACTGGGCCTGGAGAATAAAAAAAACGGTGAGGATGTTTCTTATCACATTGAAACAGGATCGTCATTCATAAAGATGATTTCTTGCTTCTAAGTTTAGCAGCAGCTTGGGCAACAGCACTTCTTGCAGCAGCAGTCGTGACACCTAGCCTTGCCCCTGCTGTGGACGGTAGCGAGGGTTGGTACGACGAGGGCTCCACAGGTGGTGGTGGAAGCACAGCAGCAAGGCTTGTGACAGCAGCAAGGCCTGCAGCACCATGGGTAGGATGGCTCGGGTTCTGGGGTTGGCTCAGGCTCTGCACTGACGTACTGTAATAACAAAAAAAAAATTATTATAAACCATAGTGTCAATTAATATAATAAAAGAAATATACTGTGATCGAAAAACTAACAAAAATCCAAGCAAATTCATTTTACTTAAATTTAAAGCAACCACTGTTGAAGAATATTTAAATTATGTATAGCAAACAATTAACTTATTATAATTCCGATCCCCTTATTTCCGAAGTAATTCATTTCCAACAGAAAGTACCGATATATGTAGCACGGTAAAAATATATGTCCTTAAGATAACAATAAAAACAATATTTTATATTTTCAAAAACTCCCGCCTCCAGCAATGCAAATTAAATTAAAAATTACAAAACATATGCTATAATTAAAATAAAAATAAAATAATTAAAAAAGTAAACCCTATAATTTAAAATATTTATGTTAAACTGTAAGATCTGATTAAATTAAATGTTCTAATTTAATCAGATATAATAATTTTAATTTAAATAAAGAAATAACAAAGTTACATAAGAACTACAACTTTATTTCTGAGTTATGAATTTGAAATGCAACTATAATAAGAGTTACAAAAATCGAGTGATTCTGCTTATAATAGCATGATAATGTTTTCAAAACGGACTTATTTACCAAGATAATTTTTTAAGAATATTTAAAGCTTAAAATTTACTTAACATTCGTTTTGTTTAGGTTTTTTGTGATGCCTAAAATGTTTTCGATTTTTTCCGTAATAAATTGGCGATTAAGGAGTATACTATACGGTATCTATTAATTTTGTACTAAAGCGCGTGATTCAATTTCAAAATCAAAAGACAATTTCCTAACAATTTTATAAATCGGCCTTTGCATTTTTGGAAATGGTTTCCCCAAAAATCATATAAATTAATAGAACCTAGAACCTTTTTTTGGATTCCATTTTTAAAAAATACAACATGTATTGGAAAAAATATTTTTTTATATAAATTTGTGGCGTTAATTATTTCTATTCTTCCTTTTCATTATGTTCCCTTATTATTCAAAAAGTACTTACGCAGACGACCATGAGGACGGCGAAAAGGACGGTGAAGCGAGCGATGGCGATCATGTTGAGTTCCTGAGGATACTTGATGATCTGCAATTCTCCGCGGGTTTATATACGGATTGGATTCTTTGTCCGACTCTGGGTCAGAGGATCGTGTGCTATCCTTATCCACGATATCGTGCGTGCTTGGATCGGCCGACGGTCTCCGATGGATAATGGATTTGGTCTAGTGATAATTTAAATAAATATTTAATCGTATTAGGTTAAAAATTTACCGACTTTTGTGATAGTTAAAAATTAGAACTTTTTTAAAAATATTTTTTTTGGATGCATTATTATTATTTTACTAAACTGGCGAACATATCAATTAATAGATTTGATTTTTATGTAGATATATTTATTGACGATCAAAATGAAGTACATTTTCAAAATGGCACTTTTTAGCGCATTTCCTCCCTCCCTACAGAAAGGAAGCCCTGCTTATGAATTTGACACGATGACGCAAGTACAGAATAAAATTGTTGCCGTTTCATAATACATATATAGCGAAAAAAATAGTCGTTTAAATTTATTTATGAATGAAATATATATTTTGCCACGAAAATATTGTGTCTAAAATGAAAGATCAAGTTCGTTATAGCGCACTTCGACATACTAACTTTTTGTTGGTAAAATTCTCCTTGCGATTTTGGTTTCAATATATTAGGCTTCCAATGGGTCTCCCGTGGTCTTAGACTCATAAGCGGGGGATGGCGGGTTCGATCCCCACCGGCGGCAGGAATTTTCTGATCCTATGGCTCGTTGGGAAAATTCCTCACTTCACCCTAGATGTCGGCGCTAATGCCCTAATGAAAAAAAAAAAAAGTAGTCTTCCAAGTACATATTTAGTCGTAGAAAATCGAAAGAAACACGTTCAACCTTTACCTAAAACAATATTCGGTCAAGAACTACGCAGAGAACTGGACATATTTTTATGTATAATAATTACGCAAACCAAAAATTGATACATTTTTCAAGTTATAAAAAAGAGAGTATTTATATTTAAAAAAGTTCTCTAGCTCTCTGACCTATCAGCTAAAATTGAAAAACGTAGAAAACGCATCTAAAGTAAATTTTGATTCAAATAACGGATAATTGACAATAAATATATTTTTATAATTGCATTTTTTTTTTTTTAACTAACCCATTTAACTTGATCAATACAATCGTTCGAAGATACAGACTACACAGTTTTGTGGTTGCTGAAATAGGTTACATAATTCTTCGAATCAATCCATTCTATACACGTCAACGCTCTCATGCCAGGATAGATAGCAAAGTTCTCGACGGTTGTATTATGTTAACAGATCCGAGAGCATTTTGACGTTTACTGTATGTTAAAAACCACTAAACCGGTTGAAAAATCATCGGAAGAGGAAAGCATCCGTTTGATAAACTAATAAATTTCTTATAAGGCTCCGGCCGAAATTTTTATAGGAACACCCAAATGAGTAGGGATTATTTTAATTATGTATATGGCTTTCGGTGCTAGCAATTCTTTTTAAAGGAGAAATCAGTGGATGACGTTTCGCAGAAATCACGTTATGCTTCTTCAGATTGTCTATTGTCCATGACTATTATTTTTAAGTAATTTTTGTTTACATTTGAGGAGGTGAGGTGCGAAACTCGTTCGTTCCATTTTTTTGAAAAATAAATATGGCATTATAAAATATATTTTAATGATATTTCAACATTTGTTGAAATTTAACATAAATCTGTAAACATAATTATGTACCTTTCGAAGGCAAAAAAAAATAATCTGGTCACTCTTCAAGGCTTAGTTTTGAGTTTTTTTGAGCTTTCTGAAAATTATGTTCCTGTGGAACGAACGAGTTTTGCATCTCACCTACCCATTTGTTTTATATTAAATTTTCTATTGTACTTATTTTATATTAATTTTGATTATTTCATATCAATTATATAATTAAAAAAAAAAAAATTACATCATGGACTCCAATCTGAAGAAACAGGATTTGATTCCTGCGAAACATAACGTCCAAAAAAAATAAGAAAGCTATATTAATAAAAAAAATGTATAAACACATTCTTTCACGTAAAAACAAGTACTTTTGAGCACAAAATCACTAAACAAAGTGATTTACATCGTTCACACGCTGAGGATTCGGTTGGTAAAATGGGATTCGAATATGAAGATGCACTTGCCATTTAATTTATTTACGTTAAATGTATTTCTTATTGCATATTAATAAATAATATAAATTCGTTTAGCCATTAATGTTCTCCAATAGCAGTAGATCTCATAACATTATCACCTACCATTTGCCGATCGACTTGACAGAAGTATAGATATCAAGTGGGCCGGGCGTGATACCCCTGATAAGGATAGCACACGCTCCTGTCGGGTCTAGTCGGACAAAGAATCCAGTCCGTATATAAACCCGCGGAGAATTGCAGATTGTCAAGTATCCTTCAGGAACTCAACATGATCTCAACCGCTCGCTTCACCGCACTTTTCGCCGTCCTCATGGTTGTCGGCGTAAGTATACATTTCTTTTGGAGATAAATTAAGTTATATTAAGACATGAAAGAAAATGAATCCTTTTCTCAAAGTACATATGCCCAATTGACTCAGATATTTAGAGCAGCTTGTAGAGGGGAGAACGTTTGATCATTTTCAGTTCGGAAAACGTTCAACATGCCGAAAAAGTTTTAGTTGTGATAACATTTAATGTAAATTTTTAACTGATTCACCATTATTTAAATTTTCTTTTAATTTGTTTTGGTTGGCGAGGTTAGCTTAGTGGAGGGTTGTGTTCCCACGTCCTCAGACTCGCCCAGCCTTTAATTAATTTAATCGGTACCTGCAAAGGGGGTAACCAAGCGACCGGGGCATAGTACTGACCACACTATCTCCCTTGTGTGCCAAATGTTCAAGAATCGGATGCCTCTAAAGTATCCGCCTTATGATATCGGAAGAAACAGAAAAAAAGTATCACTTTTATTCATTAAATTTTCGTTTATTTATTCTTTTAATTTCCGTGGTGTTTAAATATAATGCGATTTTTTTAATGCTTGAAAACAGCGAGATGATAAAAACATTATTTGCTTTTAAACAGTGTAAATTATCAAATAAATACTTTAACATGCCTAGGGATGTATCTCATTCCTGAATAAAAATCAAATTACGGAGATAGTGTGGTCAGTGCTATTCTTGGTGCTTCTAGGAGAAATCTGGGACCTTAAGACCCTGAAACACTACTTCTGAAGCAAATTTTTCAGTACGAGCCCGAATCAAGGTTTACTCCTTGAGCTAACCCAAACCTTCAATGAGCACTTGATGAAATAATAAAAACAATTAATAAATATATTTTAAAAAAAATAATAATAATACTATTAATATGTAAAGAGATTATTAAAAAAAAAGTTTTTATAAAATATATCAAATATTAATGAGAATACAATATTTCAAACTTTAAATTCTGTCGCTTCGATTAAAACCACAGCAAAATATAATAATAAACTTACCTAAATGAATTTAGCATCAGTTAAGCGATCTAACGTTCATTTGATCTGGTTCACACAAAAATGAAATAATTAAAACGATATTTTTTGGGGTTTAAATAGGTTTTATCTTTTTGAAAGGTTCATAATTTGCAAATAAGTTTCGTTCGTAGCTTTAGAATATTGACTTGAATAAGTGTTTAATATCTGCCACAGTTCAAGGATTTTCTGCATATAGTTTCAACAATGTTTTAATAAATATTTTTTTATTTGGACCTTTATTAATTTTATAATTTTTTCTGCAGTACGTCACCGCCTTCCCACAACCAGAACCCGAGCCAGAGCCATCCCATTGCTGCGGATGCTGTGGATGCTGCGGACCAACCTGCGGTGCTTCTGAGACCAAGTGCGGTGCTGTCGTTGTCCCAACCTGCGTCACCATGCACCACAGGTGTGCTGCCATCCGCAAGTGCTGTCCATGCTGTTGCTGCTGCCCATCATGCTGTTAAATAATAACCCGAACAAGAACTGAGTCATATTTCAATGACAGAAAGATATTTATTTCCAGTCCGCCATAGTCATATTCCAGATCATGTGGAGAAACGCCATCTCTCTTGCATTTAAGCAAGGTTATTACAAAATTTGAATAAACGAAATACTCAAGACTGGAACACTGTATTTTTTTTATCAATATCCCTATATTTACCCCCTTTATAGGTGTTATATCTGATGAACCCTTGATGAATTATTTTTACTAGCGTCCCACCATTCCTTTTAACAACTATTTGTCCATATCGTCGATACAAATGCAAAGTAACGAATGTGAAAAAATGCGTCTTTCATTGTCAATCTTTAATAATTTCTGCTGGACTTACGTACGACAAATTCTTGAATCTTAGATCACTCTATTAAAGGGAAAGTATTCCACTATTAAAAGGTCAAATCTGCCGAATATTTGACTGTCCAAAAAAAAGTTATGAATAAATGCTTTTCCTCTCTGAAAAGTGGTGATTTTCTCATTCGATACTTTGCATTTGTAGCGACGAAATAATCTATTCAGTTTTCACATTCATTTCAGATTTGGGCGCTATACTGGCGGAGTTAAAACTTGTTTTCTATTCCCGTTGTGAAATTTCCTTCTCTTCTTCGTCTTAAGGTACAAGCCCCATTCAATGGAGAGGTACCAATTCTGGTAAACTCATTTCTGCTCTAGGCACTCCTCAACAATGTATGGTAATCCCATCCAAATTTGTTTACACTGCTTTTTACGCCCGCAGAGCGTTTGAGGGGTTGCAATAGCACCAGATAGATTAAGACAAGAATAAGCCGGAAATAATGGACGTTAGTAAACAGAGTAAGAACATGTCCGACGAGGAGATTTCATAGTGAATTTTCAGTTAAATGTTTAGCAAACAGATTTAACCTTTCAGTAATATGATACTTGTCAAACGGATTTGCCCGATACATAGTCTTGCTAATATGACTCGTTTGCGTTGTGGTCTTCCCCAAATTAAATTACTTGTTAGAAACGTACCTTAAAGCCTAATAATTTATTTTTTTAATTAATTTATTTATAAGAGTCCGCAACTAAGGCGATTTTCTCAGCACAATTATACACATACATTTCCATTTGTTATCAAACATATACATTGTAATTTTTTTGATGGTACATCAAAAGATGTTAGAACAATAAAAGAATATTTTTTTTTTAAAGTATGTATATATTTTTTATTACCAAACTTCATTAAAATCCGAACATTTTGTAGCTGTAAGGTTGTTGACCGAATGGTTTATGTAATACGACGATTCCTTATCGACACTGCCGGATTGTGTAATAGGATTGAACTCGTAATAGCGTTTCCATCGTAAAAGGTAATAGGAGAAGCGGTAATAATAATAATAATATTTGTCCAATTCAATGTCATATATACAGAACACATATTTTAAATCTTCATTGACATATTTTTCAATTATGAGTTGAGTTCCACAGTTTTGGCGATAAACTAATTTGACAGGTAATTTTATTGGTAAAAAAAAAAAATTATAAAAGTACTGGGAACTAAAATAATTAGTTGCTAAAAAATTACCTTAGGAGAAATAGTGATACAGTAAAAAATAAAAAGTCCCAATGACATGAAAATGATATATTGCATAAATAAAATGAAATGAACAATAGGATAGTAAAATTTGATAAAATACTCTCATTTAGACGTATTAATCATAATATTCGATAAAATTACAAAAACAATTTCTATAAAACACATTTTGAATTTCAAACATCATGTTTGAAACATTGTACACATATTTGAAAACTTATTAGGTGCAATTGAGTTGGATTACAACGTATCTTGATGAGGGTTTTTTTTTTTTTTTTTTTTTTTTTTTTTTCTTGTTACAACCCAAAGGTAATAATAATTTCGGTGGGCTGGGAGCATTTGGGGGTATGGAATATTAAAAGTCTAGAACTTCGAATAGAGGGCCAACTAAAAAGCAAATATTATTTTTTCTGAGCAAAGTGATCTTATTTAATTTATTTTATGATACATTTTTAGCAATTAAAGAAAAATTTCGGGGGGGGGGGAGGGTCAAAATATTACATGCAGAAGTTATATCGTCAATTAGGATATTGTTCTATGTTGTTCACTTGTACCAGGCACTCAGTTAATTTTCACTGTAAGCAATCTAATTCTAGTAATAATGGCCTAAAAGTAATATTACCATAAACTGGTTAAGTACGGCTTATATGTAAATGCGTTTCAACATTAGTTTATAAGGTTAAAAAAATGTTTGATTTTGGTTCTATACACACACACACACACACACACACACATATATATATATATATATATATATATATATATATATATATATATATATATATATATATATATATACTTAAGAAAATATTAAGATTGTGGAAAATTGTGCTGTAGATATGGACAGGAGCCGGGCAATGATAGGGGGTCCATATGTGTTGAGTAGCCATTGGTGGTGGGAGCCTTATCTATAGGGGCGGGGCATATAGAGGCCATTGGTGTTTCCATGGAGACCATACACAAAGGTAACCATTGGGAGAAGGCTCCCCAAGTTCCAGGTTCAATTTGTAGTCCTTGAGGATACAGGTTACTTTAGAGTTATAGTATTCGTAAAATCAATTAGCTTTAAAGCTCTTCTGTTATGAAACCAATATTTCTCTTTACAACATCCGGATCGCATCGAGAAAAGAATAACGCTAAATCCTGTAAATGGATACCTGTGATCGTTGCTCATGAAAACTTACTGGCCCTTGATAAAAACAATAGCTATTGTATTCATTATAAGATGCAAGAATTAATATTCAAAAGATTTTGAAAATCTGTAATAACTTTCCGGACAAACCTATCTGTTATTTGTTACCAATATGTACCTACATTTGTTTTATTTTATTCGTCCACCACAACATTCTCTATGTTCACAATATTATTGTATGTAATAAGTTCATGAAAAATCAAAAACAAATTAATTGATAGGTGACAAAAAAATAAAGAATAATTAGAAGAAGCTAAAACATAAAACAAATAACACTAAATGATACCAACGTATGTAAATAAAGTCCTTGAAACTTAAATTACAGAGTATGTTACAGAGTTGATGTTTATAACGTGTTTAAATATTGTTTCATCTGTTAGAAGATCAATCAAGTCGAAAGGTATGTCAATTCACCCTTCCTGAGTAAATGGTAGTACCTAAATTACAGAGTATTTGTTGATGTTTATAACGTGTTTAAATATTGTTTCATCTGTTAGAAGATCAATCAAGTCGAAAGGTATGTCAATTCACCCTTCCTGAGTAAATGTTAGTACCTAAATTACAGAGTATGTTACAGAGTTGATGTTTATAACGTGTTTAAATATTGTTTCATCTGTTAGAAGATCAATCAAGTCGAAAGGTATGTCAATTCACCCTTCCTGAGTAAATGTTAGTACCTAAATTACAGAGTATCTGTTGATGTTTATAACGTGTTTAAATATTGTTTCATCTGTTAGAAGATCAATCAAGTCGAAAGGTATGTCAATTCACCCTTCCTGAGTAAATGTTAGTACCTAAATTACAGAGTATTTGTTGATGTTTATAACGTGTTTAAATATTGTTTCATCTGTTAGAAGATCAATCAAGTCGAAAGGTATGTCAATTCACTCTTCCTGAGTAAATGTTAGTACCTAAATTACAGAGTATTTGTTGATGTTTATAACGTATTTAAATATTGTTTCATCTGTTAGAAGATCAATCAAGTCGAAAGGTATGTCAATTCACCCTTCCTGAGTAAATGTTAGTACCTAAATTACAGAGTATTTGTTGATGTTTATAACGTGTTTAAATATTGTTTCATGTGTTAGAAGATCAATCAAGTCGAAAGGTATGTCAATTCACCCTTCCTGAGTAAATGTTAGTACCTAAATTACAGAGTATCTGTTGATGTTTATAACGTGTTTAAATATTGTTTCATCTGTTAGAAGATCAATCAAGTCGAAAGGTACGTCAATTCTCCCTTCCTGAGTAAATGTTTAGCTAAGGGTTGAGAATCTGATCTGTTCTGTTTTGCCACTGTTTGTACTTGATTAATTGTATGTACAATACGAAGTTGAGTCAATATACGTTCCTGCCTGATGGCCATTCTCTTATTATCTCATTGAACTACAGGTGAAGTTTTTTCTCACCACAAGTGTCTTGCGACTGAGTGAGTATTTTGTTGTAACAGTGCTTGATCATATCTTGGTAAGTAAAGTGTATTCAAATCACGACTTGAAGTGCAGTGACCATTATAATGTTGTTTTAAAAAAATAATGAAATAAACAATATTGATTGAAGAGTATCATTTCGGTTCGGTTCACCAAAACCACTGTCATGTGTGCAGATGTAAGGGTGCGTTTACATCTGACACTTCTCGCAGGAAATATATGTCAGGTGTCGAATAGATATTCTCTTGAAGGTTTACATATTGACAGAAATAGCTAGACATTTATGTCATGGATATGTATAGGACAGTTCTTGATTTGTTCTAATTTGCGATAAATTCACCAAAAGCACAAATAATCAGTGTTTACATCTGTTGGTATAGAAGTGTCGACAATACAGCTAGTAGCCAAGATATTTATCTTTGAAATTAAATTCTTCTCGTAAAAATCTGTGTTTACACCTGGTGGTATAGAAGTGTCGACACTTATAGTTCGTGATAGAAATATATATCTCAGACATAAATTGCTCATGGTTTACAATAGTCGCAATTTCTGTCTGATATAAATTTCCTGCAATAACTAGCAAGTGTAAACCCACCCTAATGAATAACAAGACAGGAGAGTTACAATCTTTTTGGCGGGAATCCCCTGATTAAGTTATCACGAGAGAAACACGCTCGTAGTACGATATCTAGACGGAGATATTACTATATCAATGAACTCAAGGGGTTTATCAATTCATTCAAAAATATTGGATGTATCTGTGATATATTGTTTGCCTCAAATATGTTTCTTATTTTACCAACAAATTTTTTTATTTAATTTGAAGATTGAATGTTACTTCCATGAGACTTTAAGATATGCAGGTATTCTATACGCTGTTATGTAATTGTAACGTTTTTTCTGCAAGAAACTGGCGCAGAATGCTTTTTAACGTGGTTCCTCCCTCTCTACTAGGGTGGAATCCTGCTTATTAGGTTGACCTCATGACACAATCCGGAATTGCCGACTAGAAAACTTTTCAGATCCCGTAGATCACGAAAGTAACGGTTGTTGTTTGTGTGTTTTTGTTCAGATTTGGATGAAATTTGGTGAAAAAAATCTTTCGTCTAATTTGAAAGATCAAGATTGTAAACCGGTAGAATCCTGTTAAACTACATCCTCTGCTATTGAACAACTACCCAATCGTTTTTAAAATTTATATACGTTATAACTTAGGTATATCTCTGTTTTAGCGCGGTTACTCCCTATCTCCATAGGGCTCAGGACCTGAGCCTGGCGAGCTAACCACACATGGGGATTTAGTGGCCCCTGAGGAGGTGGCATAAAGGCCACGAAACATGTAGGGCGTGCCAAAAATAAAATAGTACATAAAATGGAGTACTATTATTTCGACCTGTGCCATATTTATAAAAAAATAAATAAATATACATAAATAAAGGTCAGAAGTCGTGGAATTAAATATATATATATATATATATATATATATATATATATATATATATATGTATATATTTATATATATGCTTGTCTGTTCGCGCTCTAGCAAGCTCAAAAATGGTCCGATTTTGATGAAATTTGGTACAAAAATCTGTCTTCTTATTTGAAAGGTCAAGTTCGTTAGCCAGCAGAATCCGCCCAAAGGAAGATGGCGTTTGGGGCGAAATTCGATGGGGGAACGTCAATCAGAGATATAAGCGCTTAAAACTTAAAAAAGTCCGACTCGCAGGAACTGCGTCATCTTAGCGCGGTTCCAGTTCTTTTTTTTCTTTTTTTTTTTTTTTTTTTTTACGGCTCATCTACATCTAGGTCATTAGCGCCGACATCTAGGGTTTAGCGAGGAATTTTACCAGCGAGCCGTGGGATGATAAAATTCCTGCCGGAGGTTGGGAATCGAACCCACCATCTCCCGCTTATGAATCCAAGGCGCTAGCCATTAGACCACGGGAGACCCCGGTTCTTGTTCATATCCCTATTCTCATTTGAAAAGCATAGAATAGAAACAGATAATATTTTCCTCGGCCTTTGTTCAAAGGGTTTTATAGCTATACCTGGGGTTAGGGTCGGGTCCGCAAGACCCTAGAAACCTCTTCTAGCGATACTTCATTTCATACGTTTCAATGAATTGGAAAATATCAAAAATTTTCACATATTCCTGTGTTCTTTTACTATAGTAATAATTCTACAGATAAAATCAATTAAAAAATAAAATAAAAAAAACAACAGCATAAAGGCAATTGAAAATATTCAAAAGACGTCATCGAATCTTTTTCTCTTGGCAAGCTATGTTTCTAACAATGAATTGTTTTTCTTATTTTGCCTAATCTGTTTTATTGTAAAATACATTATCCAAATATAAGCAATTAAAAAATAACAAGGAATAAAAACAGACAAAAAGAACAGTTCGAATAAGCAAAATCCATTACTTTAATGTTTTAAGCACTTATTTCTCCGATTGACATCGCCTAATCAAAACTTACATCAGAACCTTTTTTGTAGAGCATTTAGTAAGCTTTCTAATGGTATTCTTTCGTTTGCCAAGATTCTCAACCTTTTTTGAGATATTAAGGAAAATATACAGAGTTACCAAAACTTTTTATGTCTGTTAATAAAATATTTTATTCTAACCCTTCCTTAACTCCAAACGTAACCAAAATTTCAACATATTAGTTTTAATGATAGTAAAACATGCAGAAAATGTTTCAACTGAATCCCATGATTCTAAGTACCCAAACCAAAAACGGTATTCAAAAAGTATTTTTCCAATTTTCTCAAAAACGGTTAAAGCTATCGCCTTGAAAATGGTTTCATTCGTTTTATTAGCCAAAGAAGCCTATAAAACGAGTACTTACAAGCTTATGAACTCAAAAACGTAAGCGTTACGATTTTTTTTGCGCGAATTTCGCCCCAAACGCCATCTTCCAGTGGGCGGATTTTGCTGGTTAACGAACTTGACCTTTCAAATTGGACGACAGATTTTTTTACCAAATTTCATCAAAATCGGACCATCAGGGAAGCCAGAAATCCGCGAACAGACAAATATATATATATATATATATATATATATATATATATATATATATATACATATATATATATATATATATATACAAATTTTAACCACCGTTATTTTCGGTCTCTAGGGGTTCTGAAACGCGAAATTTTCTAGTCGGCACTTCCGGATTGTTTCATTGTATCAACCTTATAAGCGGGGTTCCTCCCTATGGGGGAGGGAGGAACCGCGCTAAAAGTGTTTGTTTTGTTGTTTTGAAAGGGTTTTTCTCTTTGTTTATCTCACTTTTTAATTGGTTGTTTTTTGTTTTAAATAGCATTTATCAGTAAAATTAATACTGTAGTAAAATAAGCTAAGAAACGGTGAAAGGCATTAGTATTTGGAGTGGCTGTGGTAATTCTCCTAGCTATTTAACCTTCCTAACAGCCTCCAACTGAAGTTATCTTTATTTCTTATTTTATAGAAAGAAGCACATATTTACAGTTGATTATAACAGTAATAAGAATTTGCAAGTAAAACAAGATACTTAAAATAACAAAGAACTTTTGGTTATTTAGAATAGAGCCTTCTCAGCAGTAGTCGAAGAGTAAGTACGTTTTCAGTTCATAATTGTATTGACTTATACAGATTAAGAATTATCTGTTTCTGTGTAAGTTGGCTACTTCCAGTTTCTTGTGATTTGTGATGCTAACCTATTCCATTTCTTCGAGATGTACGTAACTGCGCTAAGATGACGCAGTTCCTGCGAGTCGAACTGTTAAACGATTTTGGAGAGCAACTCCTGCCAGTTTCTTACAAGAATAAATTTTAAACTTTTCCCAAATTATTATATATTTTGTATGTTTTTCTACGAACTTCCCGGACTACCCCGTAATAGACCAAGTGCATTATGTACTTGGCTGATAATAATATACTTAATTAGGTGCTAATGAACTTGGCAGTAGAAGCACCTATAATCAATAAATAAATAAAAAAAATATACTTAATTGATCAGGAATATGCGTATTAGGAAATATAATATAAGCAGTTAGCGCAATCATGCTATTTTAAAAATAAATTAATTTTTTTTGTTGAAAGGTTTGGTTTAAGCTATTTACCGAGGTACAATAAAGCCGGGACCAATTTAAAGAACCACTATTTATGGTAACCATTCTTAATACAATAGTTACCTTAGCATTATAAGTTCTACCATTTTAAAGGGCTTAATTGTGAACAAGGGTCATATAATATAATTATTATAAGGTTTTTAACGGCCTGTTAGAAGATGTCCTAGATATTTCTATAAAAATACAACCTTTTAATCTTTAAGAGAAGGTAATCAACAACATGCCGACTCGATATCTTTTAGCGGCAAACAATTATAACGTGATTAAAGCATTGCATTCATTCTAAAAACAATTATAATAAAGTGATAATGGTGAGTATCAAGTTAAACAGAAACGATTTTTTTTGTTGAGGTAATACCCACACTTATGACATTATGTGTATTTATATATACACATGAATTTATTACTTGAGCTCTTAAGCTTTAAAATCTATCATTCAACCTAAAAATGTAGCCGTAACGACTTTGAAAATCACGAGTAAAGCATTGTTGATTTTTTTAACTTAGATAATTTTTTTTTCATTCATTTATTCTATTTATAGAATATATTTCTGTAACTTTGAAGATAATTATTAAAATAAGCAAAATGGTCTGTCATTTCCACCCCGACTCCAAATTCTTATAAGAACAATAAAAAATTATAGAGCAACTGTTCAATGTAAGTTAATAAATTCAAAGGCATGTAAATATTATAAGATATTTATATCTGATAGAAATAAGTATTTATGTGAGTTTCTTAATTATATGTGGAGTTTTTGTTGTTCTTGTTTTTTATGTGATAAGCGTTCTAACTTTATATTAAGTTAAACATTTATAAGATAGAGCATACAGCTGTACGAAATGTATGTGGAGAAATTCATTTTGTTGTATTCATTGTCTTTTTATATGTTATGTACCCTAATGTTAATGACATTATTTCATGTAATTTCCAAAACTTTATTTTTTACAAATTGTAATTATGAAATCAATGGAGAAAATAGCCAAGTTGCGAAG
Source organism: Gonocerus acuteangulatus (assembly GCA_946811695.1). NCBI lineage: Eukaryota > Metazoa > Arthropoda > Insecta > Hemiptera > Coreidae > Gonocerus > Gonocerus acuteangulatus. Next base: position 22,389,972 of record OX328125.1, read on the forward strand.
CTCCTAAAATAAAATATAATTATTATAAGATAGAATCTTAATTATATAAAGTAGGCCCTTATTTGCATAAGGTGGGATATTTTTAAGCCAGGCTCTTACTTCAGTAAGGTGGGATCTTTCATTTATAATAAAAGGTTTTTTATTCTTTAAGGAAGGATCTTACTTATATAAGGTAAGATTTTACTTTTATAAGGTAGGGCCTAACTTGTGTAAGGATCTTACATTTATAAGATAGATGTAAGATCCTTACACAATCTACCTTGTATACTTACTTCTTTAAGGTGTGGTTTTGCTTCTTTGGGACTGCACCTTATTCATATATGGCAGAATGCTACTTGAGTATGCTATTTATATGAAAGGGTAAATAAGGAAATACAACACAGTTTTCCCAGTCAAAAAAAGATGTTTTATTATAAAATTGGTTCTGTTAATTGAGGAAATTTGATTTGTGGGAATTAATTGTACGCCGTCTTCTTTTCTGTTGACTGGTAAAAAAAAAAAAAGTTTTCGAAACGTTTTTTTTTTTAAATTCAGTTTAGCCGCATCGACAATCTTTTGGATGCTGCGATTGCTTTGACCGTTTAGCAACAGTGTGGACAGCACCTCCTGCAACAGCAGCAGTGAGCCCTAGCCTTGCCCCTGCTGTGGACGGTAGCGAGGGTTGGTACAACGAGGGCTCCACAGGTGGTGGTGGAAGCACAGCAGACTGGCTTGTGACAGCAGCAAGGTCTGCAGCACCATGGGTGAGATGGCTCTGGCTCGGGTTCTGGGGTTGGCTCAGGCTCTGCACTGACGTACTGTAATAACAAAAAAAAAATTATTAATTTTCATAATACATTGAAAAAAAATAAATTATCATATAAATTTCCTATTCTACAATGTTCGGTTAGCGCAGTACTAAAGTAATCTTTCTTTGTTCACAAAGGAGTATCCCTAACTAGAATGGGTTCATTTTATACAAAATTTAAATTTTGTGAAATTACCGCTCAACCAGTAACCAGGTAACCTCTACAGGGTAAGACCAACAATAAGTATTATAGTTTTTACATAGCCGTTTTGTGTGCAATTTAATTTCTTACCGTATGAATAAATATTAATATTTTATTTCCTCACACTTGAAGGCAAGAAATATATATCTTTCTTCTGTTTACAACAAAATCAAAACATTTTCATTATACTTAGTTTAGGGGTTATGTAGAATTATCGAAGAGTGTTTTTCTTTTTGAATAAAATCAAAGAATAATTTTTATTAATATATTATATAAGCTCTAGAGATTTCTTTAAAAAATATTGATATTTTAATGTAATTTATCTACTAATTCATATGAATTTTATTCCGAATTTGGTAAAATGTGGGATTTTATAAATGAAAAGGTGGCGCCAAATTCTATCTAGTGAGTTTGAGAAAAGTTTTAGTCTGCTTCAATTTATGAATCAGTGAAAGACCTTTATTATTATGTATTTTAATAGAGATATTTTAAATATTGAATATTTTATTAATTATTCTAACAACAATAATAGCAGTAGGTGAATAAAGTACAAATTTATTACACTTTCGATTGCACAAAGAATCTCTTGATATTTAGATTTAAACATTTCCTTCCTTAAATTTTATTATCTTCGGAAATTATCTATTAATTTATAAATCTTTCTTTATTGTCAATATTTAGGCTAAGACTGTATATCTTTTTGTTTAAAATAACTCCCATTAAATACAATAATCACAAATTCTGCATTTAAATATCAAATAAGTTACTGTTTCAATAAGTTCATATTTTTGTAGATAAATGAGAGCTTGTAATTAATTTTTTTTTTGTGATTAAATTGGCCGATAATAGAATTTCAAACAGATTATTGCCTCAAATATAATATATTTACATTTTAAAAATTTATTAATTTTTTTTGATCGGATACTTACGCAGACGACCATGAGGACGGCGAAAAGGGTTGCAAAACGGGAGATGGTTGATGCGGCCATGTTGAGTTCCTGAGGATACCTGGTGACATCAACTTCTTCGCGGGTTTATATACGGACTGGATTCTCTTTGTCCGACTCTGGGTCAGTGGAGCGCGGGCTATCCATATCGCTCGTATCACGAACGTCCTACATAATACGTTTTTGAAAATATTCCTGTAAAAATTGTTTAAACAATTAATTTTATTGATATCAGTACAATATGGAAGACTTTAAGAAGAATTTTATACCTGGAAAGAACCAATATGTAACCAATACCATAACCTATTGTTATCTCAAAAAAATTATTATAAATCAATTTTTCCTCAACCTTCTAACCTTGACCTTAGCGTTCCACTCAAGCGTCGCTTCAGACAGAGATACATACTAACATCTATTTGAAATTATTAAAAACGATAAATTACATAAATATATAAATACAATAATTAATTTTAACATATAAATTAATTAAATAAATATTTAGATAAATTGAAATAGAAGGAAACATTATTTTGGAAAAATCCTAAGCCTGTCTCACATTTTTTTAACAAGCAAAAATGTAATCAACATATTACTATGTATTTAATATAGTATTATGTATTACTCTGCAAGTAATATAATATTACTGTCTCGTCACAAATATACTTCTTTCAGTATCCAAAATTATTTGTAACATATATTACCAGAGTTCTTTGATTTTTTTTTCAATATTTTTCATAAAAAGCTTATTCTCATTATCGTTTTTCATTCTTTCAAATACTAATATTTAATAAGTATTATATTGTTTAATATAATATATATAAAATATTATATTATACTTATTAAATATTATATTATATGTTATGTTCTTATGTTATGTAATTTTCTTGTGGAGTCGTGGCTCGTTTAAATAGTAGTTACAGTAATTTAAGCTTCTGAATATTTTTCTACAGGGCGTGAAAAAGGTGGTAATAATTATGTGTATATTGTATACTTGTAATTATAAATTGAACTGATTAATCAATTATTTATATTAATATTTAAATAGAGGTAAAACAAGAAATTAGTAACATTCATCAGATTAAGCAGTTACACAAGAGAGCAGCATGTATGCCATGTGATTGAGTAAAAAACTGCTGCGTACAATTATTATTATTTTTTATATATATGGTGCAGGTATTTTTTATATATATGGTGTTGGCTCGCCCTGCATGTTTCGTGGCCTTTATGCCACCTCCTCAGAAGCCATTAAATCCTAAATATTTGTTTTTCAGGAGGTAGCATAAAGGCCACGAAACATGTAGGGCGTGCCTACAATAAAGTAATATATAGAAAATGGAGTACTATTCTTTTGACCTACACCATATATATAAAAAATAAATAATTTTTTTTTTTTTTTTTACCCTTTTTGAAGAATATGACATCCCTAAACATATCTACGAGATCCAAATTTACTCATGCCATTTCAAATAAAAATGAATGAACCATACTGACCATATTCTAGATAGTTCCCGAAATTTATTTACTTGATTTTGACTTTAACTATTATAGCCTATATAGTTTACTATAGTTTTGTATTACTTCATTATTTTATTTAGCTGTTTTATTGAAGTTAACTCGGGTAAACTATAATAAATATTTTGGTTTTCTTTTCTTTTTTTTTCGCCTTACAAAACTACATCTCTTGAGCTATACCGGTAGGTAATAAATATGTTATTAAAAAAATACGTTTGGCATATTGTTTAATATAAACTCGTTTATTAATTGGGGAGTATTGGACACTAACCTTTCACCTAGAATAGTTGAAAAAACGATTCCTGGCATCCTTTATTCATCATTTCATTATAGATGGCTATTTTTCATTGGAAAATGGCTAATTTTATGCTTATCAGCCCCCTAACAGCCCTCGAGATCCCAGAATGGCAGATACTACTTTGCGATCAGTTTCATATTACACATAAAATATTTTTATACTTATTACAAATTTTCGGGAGTAACAAGCCCAATTTAACCAATCATTGGGAGTAATAAGCCCAATTTAACCAATCATCGGGAGTAACAAGCCCAATTTAACCAATCATCGGGAGTAATAAGCCCAATTTAACCAATCATCGGGAGTAATAAGCCCAATTTAACCAATTTGATAAAGGAATCTCACTCGAAGTAAATAGTTTTCACGAAAGTAAGTAAAAAAACGAAAGTATATCTACTAATAATAAAAACCATAAATGCGACTTTTGCGATATGCAGAGATTCTATGCGCTTTTATGTAATTGTAATGTTCCTTTTGGAAGAAATTTGTTCACAAAGCTTTTTAATTTAATGTATTAAAGTCCTGTGCTGCCCTTAGTTGAGCCTAATTTTTGTAAAATTTTACTAATAATACAAATAAAGTTGAGGAATAACCCTTCATAGTTCTAATATTACTTTATTGCTTCTATTCAACGTTTCTGACTATTTGTTCATCTTCATGAATTATAATTTCCACACTAACTGTGTCCCATCAATAAATACAGTCAAATTTAACATGCCATAATTAAAGAAAATGATTCCTATAAAAGCTACTTTAACATTCGAGAAACTTATATATGAATATATAAAAAACCCTTTTATACAAAAAAAAAAAAAAAAAAAAAAAAAAAAAAAAAAAAAAAAAAAAAAACTACTGTAAATAAATGATGACAAAAATAAATTTCCAGATTATAGACCAAGGTCAAAGAAATAAATAAAAAAATAAGTTTGATAAAAGAATTGTTTTTAAACCTTCCTATTGCACTTTAACAAATTATATTTGAATGTTTCGCTTTACTTTAAAACCGCAACTTGCTAAAAGTTATGCGAGAATATTTTCTAATCATAGAAATCAAATGATTAAGGTATTTCATTTACAAAAACAGAAAATATTGTAAATCTTCAATATTTTAATCTCATTGAGAAATCACAAATAAAATAGCAACACTAAAGGTTTCTGATTTCATAGCAATCACATCAACACTCATATGTGTTTTAAGAAAAACGCGGGTCTTTTGTATAATAAGCATACACTTTTCAAGAACTAGTAACAGTTACTCTACTGTTACTTTACTAAACTCTAGGTTATGTTTACAAAACAAGATAAATGCCTGTTTATAAAAAAGGAAATAACTTTATTTAATACTGAACAAAATAAATCATGCTGAAGGTGGCCAATATTCAAACATTGAATGCAATATTTTATGAAATAGGTCTTCCTTCTCATATCTTCTTCTCCACACAAATTCACACAAATATCCCTTCTTCTGAAGAAACCGGACTGAAACTTTCACATTAGATATTAACTGGCTTAACTTAAGCAAATTCATTGTTAGTGTTTTTCATGTAAATCTGATAAATGAATGCGTTTAAATACAGAATTAGGTTAGAGGTGAATCATATGTTCCAAATAATAATAAAATGAGTAACTGTTACTAGTTCTTGAAAAGTGTATGCTTATTATGCAAAAGACCCAAAAACGCTTTAAAGGTTGACAATTTATTGTAATTACAGACTCTATAGAACTGCAATGCTCATTTGCTTATTATTATTATCATTATTTTTAAAAGAAATTGAGGATATTTCTTTTGAATTAGTTGTGCGCAAATAATACAATTAATAATCTGGAAATCGAATGTGCTCTCTGGAAGAAAAATTTGACTAAAAATTAATCCTTTTCAAAGAAATAAATTATTATTATTATTAAAAACATGTTATTATATTAATAATAAATAAAAATCGTTATCCAGGTAATTGTGGTTTTTAGGTCTTTATTTTGCATATTTTGTTATCCTCGGGGTCAAGCGCGACCTAATTGTAGATAAGGATAACCCGCGCTCCACTGACCTAGAGTAGGACAAAGAGAATCCAGTCCGTATATAAACCAGGGAAGAAGTTGATGTCACCAGGTATCCTCAGGAACTCAACATGGTCTCATCAACTGTTGCCCGCTTCACCGCACTTTTCGCCCTCCTCGTCGTTGTTGGCGTAAGTATCATATACATATGATAAGTCAAAATAAAAATATTGATATATAATAATTATTCTAGTCATAAAAAGAAAAAAGAAATAAAAATGGTTCAGAAGATGCCATTTTCGTTCATAAAACGATATAGTTGTATTAAAAATTATTTTAGGTAGTTTTTTTATTTTGTTTGCCATAAATTACATAGACCCTTCGTAGTAAATAATATTTTAATTCATTTAATTTACCAATAGATAATTGAATTTTAACTTACTTCATGGTAATTTAATTCTTAAATAATTTAGTGCACGCCTAGATTAAATGATTCTACATAAACAATTATCATTAAATAATTCAATTTAATTATTACTTATAATCCATTTAACAAACCATTCAACTAATCTGGATGTTTACCAAACAACCTAAATATATTTTTAGTTATTTAATTAATTTTCTGATTTTTCTATTTTTGTTAATTCAATCGTATATTTTTCAAAATAATCTTGTTTAAATAAATTTAATTTAATTTTGTAATTTCATTATTTTAGATATCAAACACTTTAGCTGACTGTTCAGGTGCTTTTAAGTTTAAAAAAAAAAAAAAAACCCTAACTTTAGCCTTCGAAAAACTTATATGTTAAAAATATACAAAACACTTTTATATAAAAAAAAAACTGCTATAAATAAAGGATGATAAAAATAAAACCCAAAATAAACTTCAAGATTATAGACCAACTTCATAGAAAGAAATAAAAAAGTAGTTTGATAAAATATTCGTCTTCCTAAGATTAAACACAAAAATACAACTATAAAGAACATAGAAAATTGCTTAAACAACTAAAATAAAAAGTAATCACAATAAAAATCTATATAATTTATTAAACTGCTCTAACAAATAATAGTTTTGAAAACCGTAAATTTCTGTCTAAGTTGGTTATAATCTGATATTTTATGCAAAATTAAGTAGTTTTATTATTATTTTTGACTAACTTATTTTTTTTGTTTGTACAGTTCGTCGCCGGCAACCCCGAGCCAGAACCAGAGCCACGTCACGGATGTGATTGTGGACGTACTTGCGGTGCTTCCGAGACCAAGTGTGGTGCTGTCATCGTCCCAACCTGTGTCACCATGCACCACAGGTGCGGTTCCCTCCGTAAGTGCTGCTGCTGTTGCTGCTGTGGCCACCACCACCACTGATGTCAAGAACACAGTTGAAAGAGACCTAAGTCAAAAAGGCATCTGAAAGAAGAAATCCTTTTTTTTTTTTTTTTTTTATCCAGTCTACAACAAGTACCTCAAACTCCAACCGTAACAAGACACACGCCGTCTCCCTTGAACAAACAAGGAAACCAAAAAAATTGAATAAACCTAAAAATTTAGACTGGAACATTGTGTTCTCACTTATAACCCTTTCCTTAAAATAAGATTCTTACTATCAAGGAAATGCTAAAGGTAAAAGATTTTACAAAAGTAAAATTTTACAACCCATTGGATTAAAGCAAGACGAAAAAATGTGGTGGAGGAAGGAAAAAAAAGGTTAACCCCCCATTTTTAAAGGATGTTAGGACTTCTTTTTTCAACTGAACCTCAAACCAGATTTTTTGTAGGGCTCGAATGTTTCCAGAGTGTTTTCAATATTTGAATTCCCTGGAAAAGTGAATTGGGATAAAATCCAATATCCTTTTTCATTCAATATGATTGACTAAATGCTTCATGTAAGCCTTCAATGATAAATGAATTTTCCTCTTTCACTTAAAACCACAAATTGTAACAAACAAGTTATGCGAATATATATATATATATATATATATATATATATATATATATTAAAGCAATGAACTATTTAAGCTATTTCATCCCTAAAACAGCCTATGTAATTAATCTCCTAAATTGTTATCTTATTAAGAAATCAAACACAAAAAATCAACACCAACTCTCTGAGTTGTTACTAGAAATTCTATGCGATCAAACCAACGGAGTGAAACGGATTGTTTTACCTTTTTAAAGCCTGCAAATTTAATTATATCGACTCTATAGAACAGAAATGCTCATTTTCTCATTATTATTGTTTTTTATCTTTTTAGAAAATTAATATTTTTCTTTTGAATTAGAAGTGTGAAAATAAAACAATTAGCAATATCAATCTTATTAGAGCAAAGTACATTTTAATCATTATGACAGAATAATCAGCATACGAAAGAATGCGGTTGATGATTTAAGGGATGACAGGGCATTAATAAAAAATAATAAGTAAAAATTAAAACATGAATACACTATTTAAACCACAAAAAATAGGAGTTAAATCAAACAGAATAAATGATCTATTAATGGTGCACGACACTTTTTCAAAGTTATCAATTTATTTGCTCATAAAATATAACAAAAAAATTGTATTCCATCCTACACAAAAAGTAATAAAAAGCTGCCCGAAAGAAGAAATTTTATGTGCACACCTGTGGTCAACTTCCTACGAAATATCCCTGCAGATTCCAGATATTACGATACAGCGAAGATACAATAATTGTAATGGGAATGTAAGCTTACAATCCTGAATATACAAATTATTACGATGAAAATGTTATACTTACAAAAATATTACAGTCTACAATAATATTTATTATGAAATAGATTGATATTAATAGCTTAATAGTTAATAGTTTCCCTCAGGTGTCCCAAGATGTCATCCGAATTCCTTCCTTGTTAGGAAGGATGTTAGGATGACCTAGAGTTTACCATATGCCAACCTGGTCTTACTTTGTCAAGTAATTATGTTCATTATCAAATCTTGCTTATTCCTTCCTGAACTTCTTATTTTACCCCTTGTTTCACGCAGAAATTGTAAACAGACGTTATTTGTTACTAAATCAAATGACATAGTTCCAATTTTTTTTTGTCTGTTATTCATAAGAGTTTACAATGTATTTAATTATAACTGGAAATGTATCTGTTGAATTGTTTTGAGCGAATCGCCTTAGTTGCGAGTGCTCATAAATAAATGAATTTAAAAAAAAAAGTCCGACTCGCAGGAACTGCAGCATCTTAGTGCGGTTCCGTTCATGTCCCTAGTGCCATTTGATAAGCTTAGAAAAAAAATAAACTTATTTTTTTTTTTTATATATCTTGTGAAAATTGTCAAAATCCTCTCGAACATCTCGAATAAAAGTGATATTAAGGCGTCAGGGACACCAACAGTAGCTAACTTTTACACAGAAGCGGAAATTACAGAATCTGGCTCTCATTCTAAAGCAAAGCTCTATAAATCAATACAAAATATGCCTAATAAAGCCTTTCTAGAGGATACAGAAGCATGGGCGTATATGAGGGGGGGGGGGGCTGAGGGGACTGCAGCCCCTCCCGAAATTTTGAATTGATGATAAAAACTTCTCGTAAAACCCTTAAAAATAAATTAAATAAGATCACTTAGTTCATAAAACATATTTTATTTTACGTGTGATAGCGTTTTAGTTGCCTAAAACTATTCCAAGCTCTAAATATTTAGTATTCCATACCCTGGAAATGGTCTCAGCCCCCCCCCCCCGAAATTGTTTTTATATACGCCCATGTACAGAAGGATCAAGAAGAAGTACACAAGATTGAGTAGAATACCCTGCCTAATATAGCCTATATAGAATAATATGTTGAATAAAACCTATCTAGTAAATACACAAGGACAAATAAAAGTCTTGACGAATAACAAATCAAGAAAAAAAACTTTATTTAACAAAATAAAACAAAGTTTAGTTGCCCAACTACAATAGAATAATATACCTAATTAAGTCTATGGAGTAGACACAAATGGACCAAAAACAAGTCTTGTGGAATATTGTTTTTTTTTTCTAATTAAATACTTTTTATCAATATTTAGTATATAACCTTTGTTGAAAACTATTGATTGCTAATTGATGAATCGGTTTACAACTAAGTAGTCTTTATCAATATTTAGTATATAACCTTATGTTTGGATCTGTGTTTTTGGGGTGCTCTCCGCCTAGGCTTTGTATTTGTGTCGGCAGATACCTGGGGTATATTTACAGCTCTTGAGGATTAACTCTTAGCAGGTAAATTTCCTGCGGCCCCCTGGTTTCTACGGGCATTGAACTTTAGGAGGATTGGATTTAGGACTTAATATACGTATGTAGACTAAATCATAGCAAGAAGTAATCCTCCGTCGTCGGTTCTTAATTATGTAGAATCGCTAATGTTATCCAATCTTAGATACATCGTATTTAAAATCCACAGCAAAAACACGACATTTCATCAGAATCCCCTGCTGAATAAAACTTATATAGAATAATATGCAAAATAAAGCCTATCTAGTGGATAAAAATAGAGGAAAAAAGCCGTTCGTGGTGGTAGAAAATCTTAAACGTATTTCGCTCAGAAATCTCCGAAATATTGTCACTAATTTTACGTATCCTGTTTTATAGCCAAATAGATTAATGTTCTATAATCAATAAGAAAAATCTACTAACAATAAAAAACTATGGGTAACAGATGAAAATAGGGAATACCAAGAATAATTCTAAAGAACGAAATCAACACCTGTACTGTCACATCTAGATATTCATACAGCATCTTCGAATTCTAACAAACAAAATATTGATTCTAATTATACGTATCCTGTTTCATTGACAAATACATTTGAATACTATAAGCAATTAAAAACACTAGGGAATATGCCAAAGAACTCGGAGTAGGAGCCTCGACAGTTTCAAGACATTTGAAGGAAATCGACAAATCCAAAACTGACATTTCATACGGTATTTCTCCGATTGACATCGCCTAATCAAAACTTTCATTAGAACCTTTTTTGTAGAGCATTTAGTAAGCTTTCTAATGGTATTCTTCCGTTTCCCAAATTCTCAACCTTTTTCGAGATATTAAGGAAAGTATACAAAGTTACCAAAACTTTTTTATGCCTGTTAATAAAATATTTTATTCTAACCCTTCCTTAACTCCAAACGCAACCAAAATTTCAACATATTAGTTTTAATGGAAGTAGAACGTGCAGTAAATGTTTCAACTGAATCCCTTGATTCTAAGTACCCAAACCAAAAACGGCATTCAAAAATTATTTTTTCAGTTTTCTCGAAAACGGTTAAAGCTATCGCCTTGAAAATGGTTCCATTCGTTTTCCTAGCCCAAGAAGCCTATAAAAAGAGTACTTACAAGCTTATGAACTCAAAAACGTAAGCGTTACGATTTTTTTTGCGCGAATTTCGCCCCAAACGCCATCTTCCAGTGGGCGGATTTTGCTGGTTAACGAACTTGACCTTTCAAATTGGACGACAGATTTTTGTACCAAATTTCATCAAAATCGGACCATTCGTCTTCTAGTTAGAGAGCGAACAGCCAAATATATATATATATATATATATATATATATATATATATATATATATATATATATATATATATAAATAAATATATACATATATATATATACAAATTTGAACCACCGTTATTTTCGGTTTCTAGGGGTTCTGAAACGCAAAATTTTCTAGTCGGCACTTCCGGATTGTTTCATTGTATCAACCTTATAAGCGGGGTTCCTCCCTATGGGGGAGGGAGGAACCGCGCTAAAATTAATTCGTTTAGAGCCTTCTGCTCAAATTCAGGAACATAAATATGCTTTAGGCCCACCCGACAAACCTATGTAATGTACTGTATAACATATAGCCTTCCTTGTCGTACTTGGCACCGCACATGCGCGAACGCCAGCGGACACTTTTTTATGGCACTTTTAGCACTTTCCTCCGAAGGAAAGTAGCTATTGAGGTTGGACTCATGACGGAATTTTTGAAAAATTTCTTCAAATCTTTATTGATCCTACCTAGTAGACACCGAAAATGACCCCCGTTAAAATTTATATATATCTATATATATATATATATATATATATATATATATATATATATATATATATATACATATATATGTGTCTGTTAACACGATAGCGGCCAGAGTTTTTGTTTTTTCGTCATGAAACTTGGTATATAGCATTCAATTAGCAAACGATTGAACGAGTTCGTTAACCACCAAAGTCCGTCCACCGGAAGGGGGGGTTTACCCCGAACCTAAAACACTCATTTGACTATGTCAGCCGTAATATTTGTTATATTTCAACGGAACTTGGTATTCGTAGTGGTAATATAGAGAGAAAAGTGAGATATAAAAATGAACTAAATCGGTTCATTAGAATGGGGGGGGGGGGGTTACTCCGGACCCACAATACCAATTCGCCACTACCAGCCGTGATTTTTGGTATATTTTGACGAAACTCGGTATTCGTAGTGCTAATCCACAGGTAAATATGTGTTGTAAAAATAAACTAAATCGGTTCCTTAGGAGGGGGGGTTTACGCCGGACCCACAATACCAATTCGCCACTACCAGCCGTGATTTTTGGTATATTTATATTTCGACGAAACTCGGTATTCGTAGTGGTAATCTACAGGTAAATATGTGTTGTAAAAATTAACTAAATCGGTTCAATAGAAGGGGGGGGGGTTTACTCCGGACCCAAATTCCTAATATACCGGTCTTAATTTCTGCTGTATTGTAACGAAACGCGGTATACGTCGTGGGTAACTCATGAGAAAGAAGTGTTGTAAAAATTAGCTGAATCGGTCAATCGGGAAGCGGGGGTTTAATTTGTAATATATTTCAATAGAAAAGCCCGCCAGACTAGGTTCACAAAGCCGCCGAAAGGAGCGCTTTCTACCACTAGAGTGACTGTATCCTGTTCCTGCGTTAGATCAAAATACGATAATATGAGGTTTTTTGTATTTATTACGTAGTGTAGTAGGTACCATGTGTAAACATAACTCTGGAAGCAAATTAATAATTGATCAGTTACTCATTACAAAATTAAAAGAGAACTATTCATGTTTTTATTTTATTTATGTAGGATATTTTAAGCAAATTGTTCTGGAAAGCAGTCTACACTACCCAAATTCTGAGGAAAGTGCTTAGTTATGCAGCTCCTGCGTGACGGACTTTTTTGTAACGCTTAGGTCCACCCGAAAAAACCTATGTAATGTACTCTATAACATACAGTCTTCCTATTCGTAGTTGGCCACTGCTCATGCGCGCACGCCAGCGGACAATTCTTTGTGACACCTTTTTGGAACGCCTAGGTCCACCCGACAAACCTATATAAAAAGCTGAATAACATATAGTCTTATTTTTCGTACATGGACACGCCACTGCGCATGCGCGAACTCAAGCGGACAATTTTTTGTGACATATAGTATTCCACTGCATGTATGCGCGAATTCCACTGCACATGCGTGAATACCACTGCGCATGCGCGAACGCCAGTGAACACATTTTTGTGGCACATACAGCCTTCATTTTCGTACATGGTCACTGCGCATGCGCGAACGCCACTGCTAATGCGCGAAAGCTCTGCGCATGCGCGAAAGCCAGCGGACGCGGTTTTGTGATGGTTTTATCCAGTTTAGTCACCGCTAAAGCAAATTTATGCTAAAAAAAATCCAACCACAGCCTGCGACTAGCCGGGAGGGTGGGAGGCGATTGGGCCGTGTGCATTGATATCCTGAGGAGAGAAAATATCCATCGATATCTCTTTCAATAATCATATAATTACATAGATTCTGTATCACTCCGCGACACTGCACTGCATTAGTCAATCACGGGACTATTTTCTATTAAGACGTCTTGGTGGAGAGGAAGGATGTTTTGTGCAGGATAAGGATTGGGCTATAGGATTAGGATGATTGATTGCTTTTCGATGAATGCCAAACTTTAACTTTAGGGTGCCAGTATGTCCGGCTTAGGTTTACACAAAACAACATGGAGGTTAAATGCGTTATTAGGAAATCAGAAAGTCATAAAATGTTGCAAAAAATGGCTGAGACATGATATGCCAAGATCTCTTCAACCTATTTGATAAAAAGGTATTAACTTAAGGACTTATTCTTTGTAATTTAAATCCTAATGCGTTGTTTTTTTTTTCAGGACCATATACTTGTTTACGGCTTGAAATTTTGATAAAATTACGGTTTTTTTCCTTTAAAAAAAGAACTGTAACTTTTTACAAAAAAAAAAAAAAAAAAAAAAAAAAAAAAAAAAAAAAAAAAAAAAAATCCTTTGCGCCTAGATAGTTCTTTCTAATATTATAAAGAACGAATTTTATAAATTTTGAGACAATTTGTTATGTAGTTCTTTTAATTTTTAATAACAGTTTATGCCAACGGCCATAGCCACGTTGAAAGCACCGGTTCCCGTAGATCACCGAAGTTAAGCAACGTCATGGCGTGGTCAGCACTTGAATGGGTGACCGACCACGTGCGTTGGCATTAGAAAAGGGTGGTAACCTGTAGATAGCCCGGTGCTAATAGCCAAATAGTTGATGCGCCGTTAAAAACGAAAACAAAATAACAGTTTAACCAATAAAATGGTTGAAGGCTTAAAATCTGTACATAAATAACTTATCTATGTATATAAAAAATCACGCGTCTGTCTGTTTTTCTGTTTATTTATTTGTTTGTTCCTTATACAAATCTACACCGTTTGACGGATATTGATCAAAGGTAGGTCTTGATACGAGAAATCTCCTAGGCTAGGTCGAAACAGTCAAATTTCGAAATTTGGTCAAAAGGTCAAAAGCTTTGTTCAAGAAAAATTGGCTACACTGAACCATTCAGATTGTGACGGCCATTTTGAATCGACTACGACTGGCATCTGTCGGATGTTAGATGAAGTACTGTTGTGCTGGCCCCTGCCGGTATCATTATGAACTAAAACAAGTTCACTTCGTTTGACCGATTTTCGTATCTGTGTATAGACAACTAGGTATCAAGTAGATCTTGATACGGGGAGAGTCATAGGCAGAAAGTAGGTGTAGCATGGCACACTGGGTAACAGCTATCGCTTATATAACTTAGGCGGAAATAATACTCAGAAAACTACAATCTATCTATAAGCACATAATATTTATATTTTCCTCATCGTATTGTTAGTAAATTCTTAACTATCACTGAAGAAAGTATAAATTAGTGACGCCGAACGATTAGACTATAAGCAGTGGTGTTTTCCTCGTAAATATCTCTTTAAGGCGATTACATTTAATAAAAATGATTTTCCACTCACGAAAACGTTTTGACTCGATGAAAAAAAAAACAAATGTGGGATAAGTAGGTAGAAAAAAAACTTTTTAAATCATTTCGCCATGCAGACGCCGCCTAAAGAATGTTACGCGTACAATAAAATAAGCTCCCATGATGAAGGGTTTTTACAACATGGAAAAAAGTAGAAAAAGCCGCCTAAATAAAAATATTCCTCAATAAATTATCGCAAAAAATACCTACAAAACGTTTTAATTTATTAATTTCTAGCTGTTACCCAGGGTGCCATGCTACACCTAATTTCTGCCTATGACTCTCCCCTATATGAAGATCTACCTGTATACTTACTAGCTGTTACCCAGTGTGCCATGCTACACCTACTTTCTGCCTATGACTCTCCCCGTATCAAGATCTACTTGATACCTAGTTGTCTATACCCAGGAGATTATTACAAGCAATCTTCTTCATTTATTAAATACTAGCTGTTACCCAGTGTGCCATGCTACACCTACTTTCTGTCTATGACTCTCCCCGTATCAAGATCTACTTGATACCTACTTGTCTATACCCAGTAACGAAAATCGGTCAAACGTTGTGAATTTGTTTTAGTTCATAATGATACCCGGCAGAGGCCAGCATAACAGCACTTCATCTAACAGCCAACAGAGGCCAGAAGTAGTCTATTCAAAATGGTTGTCACAATCTGAATGATTCAGTATAGCCAATTTTTCTTGAACAGAACTTTTGACCTTTGACCAAATTTTGAAATTTGACTATTTTGACCTAGCCTAGGAGATTTCTCGTATCAAGACCTACCTGTGTGCCAAGTTTGCTCAATATCGGTCAAACGGTGTAGATTTGTATAAGGAACAAACAAACAAATAAATGAACAGACAGACACGTGATTTATATATATATATATATATATATATATATATATATATATATAGAGAGAGAGAGAGAGAGAGAGAGAGAGAGAGAGAGAGAGAGAGAGATTCAAAAAAGTGTCCAGGTAAATATTTACTTCCATTTGTTCCAATCTGCTAATTTTTGTCTGAAACATTACCACTATCTCGCTTAATTCAAACCCACTTTTCAAAGTAGCACGCTTTCAATACCTAATAACTAAGATTGATTAAGATTTGGAAACATTTTTATGAAACCAACATGAATTTGCACATGCCTCCGGAATATGTTAATAGTTGCCAAATGTTTAAAAGATGAATGCCATGAAAGTGAAGAAGTTCGAATGCATTTAAGTTAGTTTATATATATATACACATATATATGGGGGCGAGGTTAGCTCAGTGGTAGAGCACTGGACTAATAAGTTGGAGGACCTGAGTTCAAATCGCGAGCAAGCACTAAAGATTTTTTCTTCTAGTGTCTTCGTTCATGGGTTGAATTCGGCCTCCCTGACCGTCCCTAGGCCAACCCAGCCTTTAATTAATTAAATAATGGGTACCTTGGGTGCTTGGGGGTAATGACTCTAACAGTCGAAGCAGCCAAGGGGAAAATCAGACGGCCGGAGCATAGTACTGACTACACTATCTCCCTAGTGTTCCGTATGGTCATGAATCAGATACCTCTATAGTATCTGTCCCTCAGGGCCCTCGTGGCCTGTTACGGGACTTATTATATATATATATATATATATATATATATATATATATATATATATATATATATATATATATGTGTGTGTGTGTGTGTGTGTGTGTGTGTGTATTTAATACTACATGACAGTGATGGCTCATTCTCTTCAATGTTAAGGAATGGTCAATACCTGTACATAATATTTTCAGTAGATACACCCGCACCTGGTCAGACGTTGTGGTATTTAGTAAAGAGCCAAATAAACACAAAGTTTTTTTTCGTTTTTTTATTTTATAGCATATCTAGATTAGGAATATTTCTACGGTCCTGAAGATTTTCTTCCAGTTAAAAACTTAAAAGAAAATTATTTTAAAAAAAAATGGGTTCGATTCCCACTAGGGGTGGTGGCTTTTCTTTCGAAAAAAGAAAAGGCATCACCCCTATCCTGGCTAGAAAAGGGTGGTAACCTATAAATAACCCATCCTAAAATTCGTAGTTAATAATAAATGGACGTTAAAATTCAAATAAATAATAAAAAACAAAAAAAAATTCCTTCAAATTTTAATGATGACAGAGAATAAACAGAGTGCCCAAAAACTCTTATTACCTACGATTACAACATGCCATATAGAGCTTGTGGTATAACGTTTTTTCCACATATAATTTTCTAGAAAAAAAAGATGCTTAATATAAGGAAAGGAGGCCCGGTGGCGGTGAGTATTAAGGCGTGAGCACTTAACTCTCTGTTCCATGGTCGTTGTTTCGATTCCCAATATGGCAGAAGGCATCAGCCCTATCCTGTCTAGAAAAGGGTGGTAACCTATAGATAACCCGTCCTAAAAGTCTTAGTTAATAATAATGAACGTAAAAATGAAATTAATGAAAGTAATAATGTAAGGAAAGGGAATTCATTGACAACACAATATTCCAGTCTAAATAAATATTTATTAATTTTTTATGTTCCTTGTTTTTTTCAAGGGAAGACGGCGGTTGTCCAAACTTTGTCTGGTTGTGTGTGGTTGTCTTTAGACTGGACAAAAAAAATTTTGATTTTTTTCTCAGATGCCATTATGGTTGTAGGTCTCTTTCAGCTGTTTTCTTAACAGCAGTGTGGGCAGCAGCCACAGCATCCACAGCCACAGCATCCGCAGCAGCAGCACTTACGGATGGTACCGCACCTGTGGTGCATGGTGACGCAGGTTGGGACAACGACAGCACCGCACTTAGTCTCGGAAGCGCCGCAGGTACAGCCACAACCGCATCCGTGACGTGGCTCGGGCTCTGGCTCGGGTTCTGGGTGTGGGAAAGCAGCGACGTACTGTAAGAAGAAATAACATATTTTAGAAATTCAACTGAAAAAAACTTAATACTAAATAGAATAAAAAAAAAATATCTCTAAGCATTGGTTTTTATCATTAAATTCTTCGTTTACAACATCATTATTGTTTTTGATTGACAATTCTTGGCGACGTCAATAGATACATTCACAATCCTAATAAAAACAATATACGATAATTACACCCGAAGGAATCAATTATTCATTTAAATTAAATTTGTTGGTGTCCATCAAGGTCTCCTAATGAGACCTATATTATTTTATTTTCCACACTCGACTCTAAGGGTTTGGTCACATAACATAAAAATTTTAGGGTCATCTAAAAAGCATTTTACTAATGATTTTTGATTTAATTTGTACACAAGCCTTCGCTTTCGGTAACATATTTTTAATATGAGCCATAAAAATAAAAAAATGGCAAAAAAAACCAAAAAAAAAAACGTTTATTTGTGGTAAAACTTACTGCCAAAAAGTAGCTCACATGACTGTATTTACTTCAAAATATATTATTTCTAAGTTTAAATGTTTTAAAAAATCAATTCTAGGCGTTCCAAATTTTAATGTTATCTTAAATAATTTGTTAAACCAATCTCTTAAAAATATTCTTTCTGAGTTTGAGGTCTTTTAGACCAAAAATGACCGCATACTATAATTAAACCTAGGAATATATTTTGGCTATTTATTACTTGTTATTCGCGTAATATTAATAATTTATTTTAAACGTGTATTTATTTAGTAATGTTTCGCAATACAGATATTTTTCAGTTTATTTTGATCGTTTCATTAATTTTTCTATATTTTGCCAAATAAAATAGTCTACTTAACCTAATCTAGTTATATGGAAATGTTTTTTAATCAAATTTTATTCAGGTTGTCCGTTTTAATAAATAGCTTTTGTAGAAACCAACACTAATATTTTGATCTTGAAATTTACGTTTAAATGAATTTTTTTATTCCAATTTCTCATTTATTATTTTTTTTTTGTTAATAACATTCTAGTAAAAAGTACTTACGCCAACCACGACGAGGAGGGCAAAGAGGGCAGAGAAGCGGGTAACAGCTGATGAGACCATGTTGAGTTCCTGAGGATACCTGGTGACATCAACTTCTTCGCTGGTTTATATACGGACTGGATTCTTTGTCCGACTCTAGGTCAGTGGAGCGCGACTAGCCTTATCAACAATTAGGTCGCGCTTGACCCCGAGGATAACAAAATATGCAAAAAAAAATTAAAAACAACGTGTAATTGTAAATTTTCAATAGTTTAAACTTAAATTGAAATACTGATTATGAACAAAACAATACATAAAATTAGAAAATGCTCCTGAGTCATAATTTAGATAATTCCTCCTTTGACTTACATACTATGAATTAAATGCTAAGAATTTTAACTATATTTTAATTTTTATACGAATTACAAATATGGGTAGATCATATTTTGTGTATTTTTTTTTTCTTTTCTGGGCGAAAAATATCCGCATAATTTGAAGGTCCCATAACGTAAAGTACCGTCTTATTTCAAATTATCATCAAGTTTATTTTAGGCGCTTAGTCATAGTTGTTACGGATATGAAAACAACATGGGCGTATATAAGGGGGGGGGGAGCTCCAGTCTCCCCAAAATGTTGATTTAGTCCGTTAAAATTTGTCATAGGAACCTTAAAATTAAATTAAATCAGATTAATTCAGATTTTTTTTTTTTTTTTTTTTTTTTTTTTTTAGTGTAATAGTGTTTTACATATAGTAATAGAATAAAATATATCCTTATATGTTTGTTTATATTCGATCTTATTCTTATTTTCTGTTCAACCAAAATATTTTTAAATACTTATTTAGTACGTTTCCATACCAATATTTATAAACACTTTTATCCTGATTTAACTCACGACAAAGTATCGTTATTGCATTTGATTTATTAGAAAAAAATCAATGTTAGAGGGTTATTTAATAAAAATATGTTGTTTATTTATAAAAAGAACTTAATATACAAGTAGGAATTTGAAAACAAGTAGGACAGCTGATATGAACCGCCCGCGCTCCACTGACCCAGAGCCGGACAAAGAATCCAGTCCGTATATAAACCCGCGAAGAAGTTGATGTCACCAGGTATCCTCAGGAACTCAACATGGCCGCATCAACCATCTCCCGTTTCGCAACCCTCTTCGCCGTCCTCATGGTCGTCTGCGTGAGTATTTTTTGATAAATAATGAAAAAAAAATTAAATTAAATTATATAAAAGTTACAATAATAATTTTAAAAAAATATAACAAGAAATAAACTCCCAGCATTAAAGATATATTTTTCACTTATAGACTTCGTTCCTCTTAGATCAAAACAACGATACTTATAAGCCGATAGGGTTTTCTATATTTTACTCAAGAAGCTGGCATTTTATTTTCAACGTCGTCAAAGATACTTTTTTGAATTATGCTGTAAAAAAACCATATATTATCCAATTTGTATTTTTAAACGTATAAAATAGCAGTAGGACGTATTTTCTGAACACTCCAAACGAATGTGTTTTCGTTTCTTTCAATAGAACATACCAGTTACTGGCCAACAATTCTGAAACAAAATAATAAAAAAATCTTGGCGGTAACCTTGAGCTTAACTGTAGCTGCTGTATGTTGTATATTATGTGGGACTATCAATATATGATGTAAATGCTACTAAAATATGACTACAAGGTCTGAACGCTAGTTAATCATGTTGCCCCTAACCATTTCAACTGATAGTCTCACATAAATCATAAAGCAGCTACAGTTAAGTTTTGTTAAAAATGTTCCTTGGCACTATTTTGCCCCGGCCCCTTCATGTAATCTCCAGTATTTGGTTTACTTTGTGCAAGGAAAGGATGTTAGGAGAGTAATGTCATGAGATTTCATAAAAAAGAATTTATCAAGGGACCATAGGCACTGATAAGACAGGATACTCTTTAATGACTTCCTGAGACCATTTAACTCCAATTATTTTTTAGGTTCTTTTTTTATTGACTAATGTATTTTTACTGTATTAATTGACACCATGGGTTATATTACTGTTAATTCTTGTTATTACAGTACGTCAGTGCAGAGCCTGAGCCAAGCCCAGAACCCGAGCCAGAGCCATCCTACCCATGGTGCTGCAGACCTTGCTGCTGTCACAAGCCAGTCTGCTGTGCTTCCACCACCACCTGTGGAGCCCTCGTAGTACCAACCCTCGCTACCGTCCACAGCAGGGGCAAGGCTAGGGCTCACTGCTGTTGTTGCAGGAGGTGCTGTCCACACTGTTGCTAAACGGCCAAAGCAAACGCAGCATCCAAATGATTGTCGATGCGGCTTATTGGAATTTGGAACAATTTTCAAAATCCCTTTTTTTTTTTTTTTTTTTTTCGCCAGTTTACAGAAAAAAGAAGACGGCGTACAATCAACCTTCAAACAAATACGGTTTCATGAATCAATAGAAACAATTTTGCAATAAAATACATTTTAAACTGGGAAATATGTGTTGTTCCTTACTTATCCCTCTGGTTTACACTTGTCATTAATGACCAAGTATCAATGAAGTTCTGTGAACAAAACTACTAGAAAAGTTCAGTGCATGCTGCAGTTCAAACAATGGAAAGAAAAATACAATTTATATAAATTCTAATATTAGTAAATGCTTGAAAGTTTTCCATGGAGAATGGAAAATAATTTTTTTAGTTGGCATTTAAACAAACAAACCAATCTAAACTTAGCCCAACATTTCTGGCACTCTTTAATATATTTCTGCTCCTAATAATAAATTCAGGTGGCCCCAGGTCCTCTTTAGATAAGGTTATCACTATTTTTATTTTTTTTTAGTAATACGTTTATTTAACATCTGTACATTTGGAGAGTACATTAGTTAAGTTTGCTAACAAATATTAGTTATAATATATACATTGATTAATGACAGAGTTAAAAGGCAACATAAATAAAAAAAATTGAATTAATAAAAATAACTAAAAAAAAAAGTAAATACAAAAAAAAATGAATAAGAAATAATAATAATAATGATAATAACACTTTTGGAAGAAGCCAATCAATACTGACACTTCCTACTTTGGAATGCTTTGTCCTTAGTCAGTTAACTGGTCACGAGGCCAATGGATGGAAAGACAATTTGGTATGAAAGGTAAGGAAACGGGATTTTGCCAGTTCTTGATTGAAAGGGATGTTGAGGTCATTATGAAGAGTTTTATTGGAAATGTAGAAAGGAGCATTGACTATTTTGTGAAGGACTTTGGATTGGAATGCCTGTATTCTCTGTATGTTAGAAGTTTTAGTTGTTCCACAGAGTTCAAGTCCGAAAGTCCAAATAGGTCGGATAATGGTTTTGTATACAATGAGTTTGTTGTGTATTGTCAGTTTTGTTGAAGCTCCTAATAGTCGTCGTAAGAGTCCGTATCTCCTGTTCAGTTCCTGTCTTTTCATTTCGGTGTTACCACTATTGGCGCGAAAGATTTGGTTTGGCGCGTTTTTGAACATTCCTGTTGCCAAGTCTCCTTTCCAAGATATAATCTAGGGTACATTAAAGTCAGATTCTTAATTCGTTTTCACATTACCTAGCCCATATGGAGATGATACGGGCTCATTTCTTTGTAGATAAAGACTTTTTATCATTATTATTCACCACATTTTGCTCATTTATTATTAAAGTCGATGCCACTGTGGCCCTAAATCTTAGGCTTAGATTATTAAATTTTTGGACAATAGTCTTCAAGCCAACGGCCATAGCCACGTTGAATACACCGGTTCTCGTAGATCACCGCAGTTAAGCAACGTCGGGCGTGGTCAGTACCTGAATGGGTGACCTACCACGTGCTGTTGGCATTAGAAAAGGGTGGCAACCTGTAGATAGCCCGGCGCTAAAAAAAAAAAAAAAAAAAAAAAAAAAAAATAGTCTTCAAACATACCGTCGTCCCTATCGAATCCTCAGTCTTCAACTATAAAACATACTGTGAAGAATAAACTATAGCTATAAATTATTGCCAGATTTTGGAGACCTCTAGGCTAGCAAAGGTTTATCGAACCATCAGTCTTCAACTATAAAACATACTGTGAAGAATAAACTATAGCTATAAATTATTGCCAGATTTTGGAGACCTCTAGGCTAGCAAAGGTTTATCGAATCCTCAGTCTTCAACTATAAAACATACTGTGAAGAATAAACTATAGCTATAAATTATTGCCAGATTTTGGAAACATTTAGGCTAGCAAAGGTTTATCGAATCCTCAGTCTTCAACTATAAAACATACTCTGAAGAATAAACTATACACAAAAATAATAAAATATGTACAAAATTAATGAATAAAAGCATTTCTCACCCCACAGAAATATGGAAGTAAGTGAAACCTGTTATATTTATTTATTTTCTTTATTGATTCACATTATATTTATTTTTTATTAGTTTTATATTTTAATGTTTAATCAAATTTGTTTTTAGAATTGTAATGTGATGACTGATCGAAACCAATCATATCAACTTGTATTTCATGCAAGATTTGCAATCAGTATTCCAATGTTGGACAAACCTCATACGTGCATAATCTTATCTTCAAGTAGTCAATATCAATTGTATATAAACTTATATATTATTACTCGCTTGGAGGTAATTAAAAAAAAAATTAAGATAATTTTGAAAGAATTAATTCAATAGCAGTGCTATGTTTTAAATAACGTGATAATTTCTACATATTTCTGTACAGTATATGACAATGTTCATATCAAATCTGCCCTTACTTATAGGAGTAAATTGTCTACAATTATGCCTATGAAACCTTAATAGCAAAAACAAATTCTATATAAAACATATTTATATCTATGGTCGCTCTTGAATGTATATCATTGATATTTTGTTTAATTTTTATCTTTATCAATGAGACATTGAAAGAATGGCTTGCTATCCAATGCCTGCTGTATCTCGGCTGGTTTACGCTATATAGTGAACATGTACTAGTTAGAAACACGAGAAAAACATTCAAATTCTCTCTTGTGAAATTGTCCTACATAATATAAGAGGATTAAAAAAAATCTCTATTAACATATATATAGTATTTATTTTTTTGAATTTTAAACCTTCACTTATACATAATACTGACTTTTCGGACAAGTTATCAAGGGATATTTTCTCCTCCCCTCCCCCCATCTCTCTCTCTCTCTCTCTCTCTCTCTCTCTCTCTCTCTCTCTCTCTCTCTCTCTCACTCTCTCTCTCTCTCTCTCTCTCTCTCTCTCTCTCTCTCTCTCTCTCTCTCTCTCCCCCCTCCCTCTCACTCCCTTCGTCCATCTACAACACTCTTAAGACGTTGACCTCATGACGCAAATCAGAGGTTCCAATGAGACATTTTCACGATACACACACACACACATATATATATAAAGGATAAATCTGAAAAAATATTTATTTATCATAAATCCGAAAAAAAGGGATTTTCGTATTTCTTCAATATATCGAATGCGGTTGGGAAATCATGAGTTAGGAAAATATTCGAAAGCTATCCAAAAATAGGTTTTGTTGCTTTGAGCGGTCCTTTCTATTTGCTTTCCTCAGTTTCCTATTTTTTGTTGATTTTGTTATTAATTTTAGCTGTAAAATGAATTTCCCAGTAAAACAAGATAAGTAAAATAAGAAATTACTTATAATTAATTGTAATAGAGCTTTCCGAGCAAAGGTTAAAGACTTTTTTTTTTTTTTTTTTTTTTTTTTTTTTTAAATACCGTAAAATTGGGTTACAGTAGTACAGTGTGGTGAAATTTGTGGAAATCTATACTGCTTATATATGCATATATATATATATCTATTCGCACCGTTTGGGCAACGTTCCACCCTTCGGTCAGTTAAATGAAAATATCTAATCAGTATAGGTTTTTGCCAATATCAAAACAGTGTACTTTTCTTCTTTTTTTTTTTATTGCAATGAGGGGGGGGGGGGGTAAAAGACCCTCAGGGGATTCACCTCGTACAACTCCTCCAGCGTGTGGGACTCTCACCCACCAAAAACCCCTCATTTCTGGTATGATTCCCTCTTGGAACAGCTGCTCTGGCCAATCTTCAAGAGGGTACCTTATTTTCCCTTAAAGGGGACCAACCGTATTCTCATTACATTTAGGGGGGACTAACTCTGTTCCCCTCCCACTTCTTTTTTAGCAAGACTCTGCTTGTGAAAGTGACAACTGCATTCCACTTATCAGGGCTTGACAGCATCAACTGGATTACTGTTTCTTAGTCTTCTCTGTTCTTTTTCCCGTCTTTTGCATTGAAAAAAGGTGTGGTAGGCGTTATCATAATCTGAGTCACCGTACTGACATTGCGGGTCTTTCCCAACTTCCAGAGGAATCCTCGAAAATTTCCGTGGCCGGTAAGGAGCTGGGTGAGGTGGTAATCCACCTCACCAAACTCCCTGCCGACCCATGCTCTTAAGTCCTGCACAATCCGGGCAGTCCACCTCCCTCTGGTTTCGGAATCCCATCGCTCCTGCCAAACTCTCAATGTTTCCATGCGGGCTACTCTTCTAGCCAGGATACCGTCGTAGACTAGTTTCCTTTCTCTAACGCGGAGGTCGATTGGTATAACCCCGGCCACAACCAATGCTGCCGGCTCCGAGACAGTCCTGTAGGCCGAAGCTATACGAAGCGCCGCTCTACTTTGTACTGAGGCCAGTTTTCTGCGATGGCATTAATTTTCCATGGCGCACGCCCAGACCTCACATCCATAGAGGAGAATCGAGTGCTAGAACGAGTCATTAGAACTCGACGCCTACTGGCCAGAGGGCCACCGACATTTGCCATAAGTCTTCCAAGGTTGGCGGAAACTCCGGCTGCCTTCTCCGCAGCAAAGGTGACCTGATCCCTATAAGTAAGCTTGTTATCAAGCCTCAGGCCCAGGTACCTGACAGCCCTCTTTGACCGGATGATCACTTGGCCTACACGGAAGTCCAGGATAGTCTGGATTCTCTGCCGCGTCAGCAAGACAATTTCAGTTTTTTTCCATTGCTAGACTAAGCCCGTGATTGTCCATCCAAAGGACCACTCTTCGCATCACTTAATTCAGCCTCATCTGGAGGTCCTCGAGTGTCCCTGCTACGATAACTGCAGCGATATCATCCGTGTATCCGACCAGGAAACACTCGTCCGGCATCCCTTCGCAGAGAAGCTCATCATACAGTATGTTCCAGAGGTCAGGGCCTAAAATGGACCCTTGGGCTACACCGGCCATGATCTCCTTCGAGCGGGGCCCATCTCGGGTTGATTCACATTCTAGCCATCTGCCACTCAGATAGCTCTCCAACAATCTTCGCAGGTACATTGGGACTGAGAGCCTTTTCAATGCCTTTAATATTTTCAGTCCATCTAGCTGAGTTAAACGCATTTCTCACGTCTAGTGTTACTAACATAACTTTTCGACGGGAAGAAGCATTGTCTCGGCGGGTCTCTAAAACAGATAAAATCACTCTGTGGACAGCATCGACAGTCGACCGCCCCTCTCGGAAACCAAATGGCCTGTTAGAAAGCCCTCCGGCCAGCTCCAACACTGTACTAATGTGAGCCTATTTTACGGTAGTAAATATTTCTATTATTTAAGAACCTTAAGGAGTCGCGCTAAAATGACGAAGTTCTGGACTTCTTTTTTACATGATTAATTAATATTCCTAGTACATTTTGTGTTAGGAGTTTTCATTTTTTAGTTATTATTAAAAGTGCATGATATATATATATAATTCTCCTGGAGGAAAAATTTTATATTTTCTATTATTGACGACTAAACGAAACATGTCTTAGACGTCACTCAGAGATTGTATTAGCGTAATGAGTAATTGTTTTTTTCGATGCTGATTATAGCGCCAGGAGATCTGCACGTCTTCCAAACATTATCATTTATTCTTATTAAAATCACCGAGTTTGCTATCTAAAACAGAACATAAATAGTTCTAAATAATAACATTTCAATTAGTGCTGACGGATGTTAAGCTTCGCCAATATGTGTTCCATTTTATTGAAATACTGTTTTGGTTAGGGGGGAGTGTTAAATTATATTAGTGACACTTAGGCGGTTTTGACTGGGTAACAGGCCATGAAAGTTTGGGAAAAGCTCTCGAGCAGATTCTTGTCGAAACTGTGTGAAATTAGCCACACAAGGTTAACACACGACTATATAATGACAGACCGTAGCAAACCAATTTGTCATATATGCAATACAGACTTTACTTTAAAACACATACTTGTGGAGTGCAGAAGACGACAAAATCTAAATATTGAGAGGTTATACGGGGTATTACATATACAGGGTGTCCCACGTTGAGGTGTCATAACTTTAGGGGTTTATTCTGCATTTCATTCTTAGTTCAGGGGCGCAAAAATGAGCGTCCTATCTGAAAATGTAGAGGAGCTACTCAAACTTTTGTGTTTTTTTTTATAAACTACTGGCTTTTTTAAAGAAAACCTGAGGTTTCGGAATTTGAGATCACTGTATCGTAAATAAAGTCCACATTTTTAGAATCTACATTAAATTTCCAATAAGAAACACCCGTTATTGAAATATTATCATGTAAATTAAGAGCTATATTAATATCCATATAAATGAGAATTTTAAATATTAGTGTTTCATTAAATTATTCAATATTTTCTTAATCGGCTATTTTTAGATTTAAAGGTTTGCCTCCGCCTCAAAAGTTGCATTATTTAATTAGCTTCAAAATGGTACCTCGTAGTTTTAGAAAGAAATCGATTTCAATCTATTTATTTCTGATTTCTAAGTCAAAACCAATAAATGTGCTTTAGCGTGAAGGAGCCATTTTGAACAAACTCTTTAATTTTAAACGATGATGGTAATGTCCCATCCTTCCCAAAATACATGACGTTTATTAAACAAGCCCTTCTACCAAATAACAACTCACTCTGGTTTCAAATGGATAGTAGCCCAGCGCATAATGGACGAGTGGTATCGGCCTCTTTGGACCAGTTCGTTTGCCTCCTGATCTGAATCCTCTAGATTTCCTTGTATTGGGAACATTGGAGAGCAGAGTCTACTCAGAGCCCGTGACGACGAAGGAGGAACTCATCAACAGGATCCAGGAGCAGTGCCAGCTCATGAAAACTCAAAGACAAGATGTCCTCCATAATGCCGTGGATTCAGTTAGACGTTAAGCTTATATTTGTAGGCATTTTGAAAAGCTACTGGAAAAATAGTTATTAGTCCACAGTAATAACCATTTTTCTCTCACCCATAGATTTCTTTAGATTTTTTCTAGGAAAACGAGGTAACATTTTAAAGCAACTTTTGAGGGTGCCTTTCATTTAAATGTATTTTTTTCGCCTTTTATCTGCAAGAGTGTATGTTTGCGTAGTGTGGGAACGATTAGGGAATTCACTCTTCAGCCAGTCCGCCACCTCTCGTCCATTATGAGATAGGCAACCATCCATTTGAAACCAGAGTGAGTTAATATTTGGTAGATGGGCTTGTGTAATAAACGCCATGTAGTTTAGGGAGGATGTAGTTAATTTCACATGATGAAGGCGATGTCCGCCATCATCATGTGAAATTAATGAATTTGTTCAGAATGGCTCGTTCAAGCTAAAGCACATTTATTGGTTTTGACTTAAAAATCAGAAAAAAATAAATTGAAATAGATTTTTTTCTTAAACTACGAGGTACCATTTTGAAGCTTATTAAATAATGCAACTTTTGAGGCGGAAGCAAACCTCTAAGTCTAAAAATAGCTGATTAAGAAAATATTGAACAATTTAATAAAACACTAATGTTAAACATTCTCATGTATATGACTTTTAATATAGTTCTTAATTTACATGGTAATACGAAGACAAGGTATTGTTGGGATTCGGCTAGGAGAAAAACGTCAGACTTTCAGGAAGAAATCCTGACTTTCAAATACAGATTTCTTCCTGAATGTCTGACGTTTTTCTCCTAACAAATACAGATTTCTTCCTGAAAGTCTGACGTTTTCTCCTAGCCGATTCCCAACTATACCTTGTCTTCGTATCTCTGCAACGGCTAACTATCTCCATCTTTACATGGTAATATTTCAATAACGGGTATTTCTTATTGGAAATTTAATGTAGATTCTAAAACTGTTATCGTTATTTACGATACTTTGATCACAAATCCTAAAAACACTGTTTTTCTTTAAAGAAGCCAGTAGTTTTTAAAATAGACAAAAGGTTGAATAGCTCCTCTACATTTTCAGATAGAACGCTTATTTTTGCACCATTGAACTACAAATGGGATAAAGAATAAAACCCTCAAGTTGTGACATCTCAACGTGGGACACCCTGTATATAGATGTAGACATTCTAAGAAAAGTACAAATAAAGAACCTCCGAGCTGAAGCACGCCGATTGAAGTGGGGCTGGGCAGGTCGAGACGGGCTGGGCGAGGATGAAAGACGAGCGATGGGCAAAGGTTTGCACCTACTTTCTGCATCTATGAGAGCAAAAATAAATTAGAAACCAAATAATTAATATTAAAATCTAATAAGGAAAATCTGTAACTATTTGGGTTCATTGTTTCGAACTCGTAATAGACTCCTATTAAATCGAACTAGTCATACACAATTTTATCCTAGCCTAGGACTCTACCCGAATCAAGACCTACATGAGCATCAAGTTTGGTCAAATTCCGTCGAACGTTGTGGATTTTTATAAGAAACAAACATACAGACAGAGAGCTTGTACACGTTTTGACCTACCCTACGGGACGTCACGGATCACGATCTACTAGTGTTCCAAGTTTGTTAGAAATCGGTCAAACGGTGTAGATTTGCATAAGGAACAAACAGACAGACACGTGACTTATATTGGCTACATAAGGATTAATTCTATTTGGAATTAGCATTGGGAACTGTCAATAACATTATCATTTTGTAAGAGGCTTTCACAGAAATGGTCACTAATGGTGAATATGCCGATATGGTGTTTGTGTATGGTTTTTGCAATGGTAAAGCTAATGCTGCCCGTCAGGCGATTTTCGAATATTCGAAAACCAAACAAGACTGTCTTTAGCTCCACTTTTGAACGTCTTGTGTCTGCTTGACGGCGTATCAACATTGTGGCTATTAACTCCGGGCTTTCTACAGGTTGCCAACCTTTAATAATATCGATGGCACGTGTTCGGTCACCCATTCAGGTACTGACCACGCCCGACGTTGCTTAACTTCGGTAATCAACGGGAACCGGTGCATTCAACGTGGCTATGGCCGTTGGCATTTCAACGTCTTGAAGTTAAACCTGACACTGCTGGATGTTTTTTGTTTGGGGAAATATAACATAAAGTCTAAGAAAGGCCGGGTCATTGATCATAATTCCTTACGATTGAAGGATAATTGATTCTTTTGAACCAATAACACACGCCCAGCCTGTCTAAATGCTCACGGAAATCACTCCATAAAATGTTTAAGTTTAATTAATAAAGTAGTTAGAACACATAAATAAGTTTTATTTATTTCATATGAAAATCTTTAGGTGGAAATATCTCTTAAACAAAGCGTTTGACGACGTAACTTCAGAGGAAATTTGTTTCTTGTTTTGTGTTCCTTAGTTCATATTTTCAGTTTTGCCACTTAACCCTGAAACACCCTGTATATAAATATATATATATATATATATATATATATATATATATATATATATATATATATATATATATATATATATCATTTTTTATCGATTTGTGTATCTTCCACACATAAAAAAAAAAATAAAAATAAAGGAAATAAGGAAGGCATGAAGCTATGCCTACATGCAATACAGTTAGCAAGTCGATGGTTAACTTTCTCGACCTCTAGACTCCTTGAATTAAGCTTATTAATGTGTTAATAGTAATTTATGCATTAAAGGTTAAATTAAATTATGTACATTTTTAATACCTTGTTTGAGTTTAATAATTCCACACTTCTTGGCCACGTGTGAAACCCTGCCTTCCAATGCCGCCGATGCGCTCTAGCGGTAGACTTCTGAACCTTCTGCACGATTTCAGTAGAACTTGGATAATTCGAACCCCTACGAACCGATAAAAAAGTTCGAATTATCCAAAATTCGAATTACAAAAGGCCTTGGACAAAATACGACAGCTGACAGACATGCTAGACTTGTGACAGGAGAACAGGCATACCATCATTTTGAACTGTTTCACAAAGATGTTACTCTACATACATGCATAACCATACTAGACAAATGGCGACTTGATTGGCATACTGTGACTGACAATAAACTAAGGACTATTAAACCGACTATTACAGACTGGACATCATCGTACAGGAGCTCACGCCGAGAAGAAGTAGTCCTTGCGAGGCTAAGAATCGGTCATACGCGCATTACCCACGAGTACCTGATGACAAAAACGGACAAACCAAAATGCACGACTTGTAACACAGATCTTACTGTAAAACATATTCTAACAGACTGTCGGTTACGGCATAACTTGGTCATTCCTCATGACCTGACAGACATACTTTCTGAAGGCAGCCATTATATTAACACAATATTGACATATTTAAAAAACACTAACATGTACGACAAAATATAATACATAATCTTAAGAATCCATTTCACCTTTTTTGCAATAATAATGAAATCTAATTCACTCTATTAATTAAATAAACACCTCATTCATTCTAATTTTATGTAATTATTTTTCTTTATACATATTTCTATTTAATTTTTGTTTCGTTTACTATTTATACCTTATACATACTTTTATCATTACTATACAACATTTCTGTAGCAACTACTGTTTTGGAGTGACATCGTAAGGTTCAACACCTGCATCAGCTTAATACAGGAAATTAAATGCTCTCCGCTATAGATGCGGAGCATCATCATAAATAAATAAAAAAAAAATTACAAATGTTTTTGAAAATAAAGGGGTAAAAAATCGAATTTCATATTTTCAAATTTTAAAAAATACACACATTTTATTTAAACAATAACAAACATTTCATAAATTGATGATTACGAACATAAGTAATAAATAATTTATCAAACAAGTAAAAATAAAAGTCTATTGTTTTGAAAAAAAATGTCATTTTCATGGGCAAGAAGTTTTTTTTTTTCCAGGTAAGTTGATAAAGTTTTAGTAGGAATTCCAAAGTCCTTGGAAATTTCAGGTTTTTCAGATCTTAATAAGAAATGAAGATGGGAGGGAATTCTAGGATAGAACGACAGGTTGCAACTCGAATTATCCATGTTCCACTGTACTACGTCCCTACTGGAGGTGTCGACGTTTCTGGACCAATGTTTTATATATATATATATATATATATATATATATATATATATATATATATATATATATAAATTATTCCGCCTCTACCCAAGAGGATCATTGGCGGTGTTCAGTGGCTTTATATTTCCTTATATATATTCATATCCTTTTAAAAGCCTTTAATTCCTCTAGCCTTTAAGAGGTACCTACCGTAGAAGAACGACGGCCGGATCATAGTACTGACCACACTATCTCCCTAGTGTGCCAAATGATCAAAAACGAATTACCCCTACAGTATCTACCCCTTGGGGTCATCGTGCCCTGAAACAGGACAGATTACAATTATAAATAACGTAATCATAATTATTATTAGGTACGTTATTTTTTTATGTTCTTCACATATTAGTAATTATTTTAAATTCCAAATTATATATAAGAACAAATTTGAAGTGTATATGTATTGTTTGCCTCCATATTGGGAAAGAAAAAAAAATAGTTCCTCGTGCAGAAGGTACACAACTCAACCACCAGAGTGCATCGGCATTCGCGATTGAACACATAGTAACAAACGTTGGCACGAAAGCTTGTCATTTATGAACATGAAGTATTAAAATTTCAATAAAATTGCTTTTAATTTATCAATAATTGTTAACATTTCCTGAGGTTAGTAAGTGATTCTATGGTTTCGGGAAGTTAACCATCAACTGTATTGCATGTAGGCATAGCTGCAGGCGCTAGTCAGTACTGCTGGTTCAGTATCTCCATGCTGGAAGGAGCTCCCTGGTTACATCGTCAATAATAATGTTTAATATATTTACTACGACTACAAAACCACAACATCATGATGTATTCTGCATATCTCACCTAGATATGCAAAATGAAGCCAAAAAAAAAAGTTACAGAAAAGTGGCAAGCAAACATCGGTGAATAGGCATCTTGCCAGAGTTGGGCAAAAGTTAGCGGTCGCTAATATCTAATACCTTCTCGCTAATTTAGCGGTACTGATAAGAGCATGCGCTAACGATTAGCGCATAGCGACGGCAGAGCGCTAATCGCTAATTTATTCATGAAATGTTTAAATATCGTGATAGCTAATACCTTTAGCTATAGTTACAACATTTTGTCATCTTCGGTTCACTTCCGGTCTACTCTGAGCCGGGGGCATGCACCGCATATAACTTTAGGTAAAACTGAAGTTTAGCGTCCTCCTAACCGATTTCTTTCAAATTTTGTACAATAACGTATTTTGATGCACTAAACACGAGTCCGCTAAAAAAAAAAGTTCGCATTCAACTAGGAAAGAAGTTATTAAGCACTAAAGTTCACTGTTAGGAAGGTTATAAAAGTAGGCGTAAACAGCGTATTTGTAAACACGCGCATGCGCAGATATGTAACATTAGGAAACAGAACTCTCGTTTGAAATGTTCATAAACCATTTATTCAAAAATATTGTGAATTATTAGGGCATCCTCACCCCTGAGTTTTGATATCTTCTTGAGCGAGCGTAGCGAGAGGAAACGCATAGCATGTATGCCTAAAAGCGTCGTCCTAGACATTCTTCTTATCTTCCTAGACATCCTTCTTAGCTTTCTTCTTCTTCTTGAGACCGAGATGTTCCGTGGACACAAATCCCCAATCGCCCAAAAAAATTCCTTTAAGTACTCTTCATATTTGTGAGCACGTTTGAAGAGAATAATAAATTCCTGCAACTTTATTGCTATTTTTTTTATGAAATAAGAGTATGTTGACAATTATAGTTCAGCAGGCACGAATTAGAACGAACTATTAATTATAAAGGCATTAGCTAATTATTTAGGGATTTCTGTTATATAATACTTTTCATGAACGAAACAAGAAATGTGAAGAGTGTTTCAATATTTTTAAAAAAATGGTTGTGAATAAATAACTGCGGTTGAATTTAAATAATTGATGGTAAATTTCAATTAAACTTCTTTATTACAAACTTTTCCATAAGCGTTGACAAATTTAGTTGTTTACATTAGCTCTCATAACCCCCATAACTGCGAACTTTACTGCTTAATAACTTCTTTCCTAATTGAATGCGAACTTTTTTTTAGCGGATTCGTGTTTAGTGCATCAAAATACGTCATTGAACAAAATTTGAAAGAAATCGGTTTGGAGGACGCTAAACTTCAGTTTTACCTAAAGTTATATGCGGTGCATGCCCCCTGCTCAGAGCGGACCGGAAGTGAACTTTGAGATGACAAAATGTTGTAACTATAACTAAAGCTATTAGCTATCACGATGATTAAACATTTCTTGAAAAATTAGCGATTAGCGCATTGCCGTCGCTATGCGCTAATCGTTAGCGCAGGCTCTTATCAGTACCGCTAAATTAGCGAGAAGGTATTAGATATTAGCGACCGCTAACATTAGCCCAACTCTGCATCTTGCACAAGGTATAATGGAAGAGATGAAGTTGTCTTATGCCGCTTTAGAATAGGCCATTCACGGCTGACTACCTACACCTCATGACGAAACAGGACAGACCGACATGTGAATTATGTAACACTCCACTGACAATAAAACACATCTTGACTGCTGATACATGTTTTGCAAAATAAACATATTTGTCCTTGAAATGAGCTTGATTTTGAACACAGACCTTGGATACGAATTCAGCTACCCTCAAAACAATGGAAGCACTTATTTCTTCTCAAACCACATCATACGAAATTTGACACTCAAATGCCCTTAAACCTGACGAGCTGGAGGGACTCCGGATTCAGATTCAGCGTGTCGAAATACGTAAGAATATATGTTTGGTGTCTTTGGAAAATGACAGTTTTTTTTATTTTGTGTGCCTGTGTGATAAAAGTATCCACATGTTAAAAGAGAACATCCCACAATCATAAGAACGGAGAACCCGGATACAGCGCTCCTAGTGGTAGAAATAACAACCAACGCCCGTGCCGGTTCGGCTCCTTAATAAACAGTAATCCGAAAACTACTTTATGTTATTTTTTGGGAGCTTAAGTTTGTTCCCGACACAGAGGTTAATTTTGACAGCTTTTATTATTTAGCTGAGACGAAAATTATATTCTATTATATTATATGTCACATTCTCTTTTTGTTCCGTAAGGGAGATCAGGCTCCTCCATTTCTAGATAGGATCGTGAACTCCTACTAGCTGATTGCTGAAATCGGAGCATGAACGCAGAACTCTGATAAACTTATTCAGCAAGTGACGGGCGATTCTCGAATATGAATCTATCTTTTGAATCGATTCGAATCGAAATAAAAAGATCGATCCACAAAAAAGATCGGCGAGTTTACATCCATTCAAAAGATCGATCTTCTAGGCTCAGAAGATCTATCTACGACATGGATCGATCTTCGATACCGATCGACCTTGATATAGATGGGCGATTCTCGAATATGAATCGATTGAAATCTAAATGAAAATATCGATACGAGTTCAGATCGATTCAAAATATCGATCTTCTAGGCTCAGATGATGGACCTAAGATATGGATCGATCTTCGATACGGATCGACCTTGATATAGATCAATCCTCGATGTGAATCATTTCACGATTACTTAAATTTACCTACGATATTTGTATTTCATTTAGATTCGAATCGATTCTCATTCGTGAATCGCCCATCACTACTACGAATCGATCTAAATAATTCGATTTGAATACTTGATAATATGAAAAATAGGGGTCTCCCGTAGTCTAATGGCTAGCGCCTTGGATTCATAAGCGGGAGATGGTGGGTTCAATTCCCAACCTCCGGCAGGAATTTTATCATCCCACGGCTCGCTGGTAAAATTCCTCGCTGCACCCTGGATGTCGGCGCTAATGACCTAGATGTAGATGCGCCGTAAAAAAAAAAAAAAAAAAAAAAAAAAAAAAAAAAAAAAAAAAAAATTATGAAAAATATATCTGTAACCTAAAAGTATATCTAAATATTTAAGATTATTTTTCATCAAAAATAATATATAATGAAACTACTAGCGTTACATCATATTGAAATATACAGGTATTATTACATATACGTATACGTTTATCATTAGAAAAAATATAATAAAAAAAAAGAAATGGACAAAATTGGATATACAAATTAGGAGCACAGTTTAAAACATTATTTTTATTATATTACCTTCTATTTGGCGAAAGGGAA
Organism: Gonocerus acuteangulatus; assembly: GCA_946811695.1. NCBI lineage: Eukaryota > Metazoa > Arthropoda > Insecta > Hemiptera > Coreidae > Gonocerus > Gonocerus acuteangulatus. The sequence continues at coordinate 22,426,271 of OX328125.1, forward strand.
GGTATTACGTAATGATAATGTTACTGATAATGTGTGATAATGTTATTGTTGTATTAGAACTCTGTTACTGGACATAGGACATTGTTATGTAAATTTCTTCTTCAGTTAAATAAATAAGAAATCTTCGGAAATTAGATTGAGTAACAAGAGATGAGATTGAATATTTGAAATATAAAACCACTTTATTTTACGGTATTATAGGTCCTTGGAGATCGATTCTTTTAGGAGATTGGTCCTTAAAGATCGAAAAAAAAACGATATATCTTGGAAAAAATCGATCTTTTAAAAGATCGATTCAGATCGCCCATGTCTAGAATGCACTGACAGCAAATCACTTACTTACTTACTTACTGGTGGGCTCTAAAGTCCATGAAGGACCATGGCCTCTGCTAGCAGCTTCTTCCATTCTCCCCGGTCGGCAGCGAATCTCCTCCAACGGCTGATCCCCAGAGCCTTCAGGTCTTTTTCGACGTCGTCCAGCCAGCGAAGACGGGGCTTCCCTCGCCTCCGTCCTCCTCCAGGCTTGCCGTACAGGAGTTTCCGGGGGAGTCGTGTAGGTCCCATCCTTTCAACATGGCCAAGCCATCGCAGCCGCCCAGTCTTAATTTGTGCCACTATGTCCGGCTCTGCATAAAGATCCCGCAGCTCTTGGTTGCTCCTAATCGTCCACTGCTCACCGATCTTCACAGGCCCATAAATCCGCCGCAGAACCTTTCGCTCCCACACTCTCAGCATGCGCATTGACTCTGATGTTAGGGTCCATGCCTCACTGCCATAGGTGACTGTTGGCCTCAGGATACTTCTATATACAAGTGCCTTTGCATTTCTGGACAACCTTTTATACTTGAGTACTCTCTGCAGTCCAAACAAACATGATGGCATACATGCGGAAATGCTGCAACATGGTGGAGACAGCAAATCACTATTATGCGCTTAAATAACGGTGAAGTAACTATCGAATAGGCAAGCGACCTCCTTCGGCATTTGCCTTCAACCATCGACCCTTTCTGGAGGGAAGGAATATGAAAAACTATACAGACAAGCCGATCTTGGCGAGAGCAAGACCCAGACCGTAGATGTGCGTTCAGATCGGCGGGGCACTGCTGGAGGTGGGCGATCTGAATCCATCTTTTTAACACGATATATCGAATTTTTAATCGATCTCAAAGGGCCAATCAATTTAATGAATCAGCCCTCAAGTGCCGATCTTTTATTGAATCGATCTTCAAGGGCCGATCTTTTCAAGAATTGGTCCATCTAGAATACCGTAATTTTTTTTTATTTTTTTTTTAAATTTCAAATATTGAAATACCTAATCTCACCTCTTCTTACTCAATCTCATTTCTATTATTTAAATGAAGAAGAAATTAACATAAAAGTGTCCTTTGTCCAGTAACAGACTTTTAGCACAACAATTACATTATACGGCACAATGCCTTCCGTTTCTCCAACTAGAGGGAAGAAGGTAATATAATAAAAATAAGGTTCCAAACTGTATTAATAATTAATTTGTATAAGCATTTTTAGCTATTATTATTTTTTTCTGATTATTATTTTTTTAATATGATGTAACATTAGCAGTTTCATTATATACAATTTTTTGTGGAAAATAATCTTATTTTTTTTTACTTTTAGGTTAGAGATATATTTTCATATAAATAAGTATTCAAATCAACTTATTCAGGTCGATTCGTGGAAGTGATGGGCGATTCTAGAATGTGAATGTGATTTGAATCAAAATGAAATACGAATATCGTAGGTAATCGTGAAATATCGATTCCATTTCGTAGATCGACCTTCTGAGCCTACCTAGAAGATCGATCTTTTGAATCGATCTGAACTCGTCGATATTTTTTGTGGATCGATCTTGTCATTTCGATTCGAATCGACTCAAAAGCTCGATTCATATTTGAAAATCGCCCATCATTAGGCACTGCTTTTCAATCCCGCATATAAACGTTTAGAAATGTAGACGTTATGCACTGCTTTCCTTGACCGCATATATGCGGGCAGAACGGTTGACGTGATAATAGTAATGTACTTAATACGTACTTCTTATGTACCGTAGAAACCATATCTTACTTTCATTTGAGCTTTTATGGTTTAGATTTTCTATTTTTTATATTATCATGTTTTCAAGAGGAAAAGGGTTGATATATTACAACAAAGTATTCCAGTTGGATCATTAGTTTTATTGTATAAAAAAAAATCAGTCTCAGTTTCTAGATTAGTGTGACGGCGAACATCCAGAATCTGTAGTACGGTGATGGCTGGTCAAAAAAAATACTCCACATTCTCACATTCTTCATATAATTCAAGTGCCGACATTGGCACTTATCTTTGACGGGCTAAGTCTTGGGGGACTTGAATTACCAGCCACCATGACCGTAACCATATCCGTGACCGTGTCCGTATCCGCCGCATGGGCAGCACCTGCGGATGGAACCGGCTCTGTGGTGGATGGTGACGCAGGTTGGGACGACGACAGCACCGGGCTTGGTCTCAGAAGCACCGACGGCCCTGGCGCAGGAGTGACCGTGTCCGTAGGATGGCTCTGGCTCGGGTTCTGGTTCGCAAGCGACGAACTGCAAGGATAAAAAAAAATTCAATTAATTGACACAATTTAGAACTAAGTTATACTAAAAACTACTTAAACTATATTAAAGAAAGGCCCACCTAACCAAGACCAACAAACGTCCTATTAGTTCAAACAACCAAGGAAATAATTAAAGCGCTTGCATTAAAAAAAAAAATGATACATCATATCATCCCAACCATGTCAAACTATTGAATAATCAAATCGTAGCGAGATAGAGAACGAACATACTGTATTCATTGACGAAGTAGTACATTGAAAAATGGTCTTATTCAATACTTTATTTAAGGCATTAATGGCTATTCTAAAGGGATTAGAGTTGTGACAATTTGTGACAAGCCATATAGTCCACAATCCAAGAGCAAATTGTCGAATCTAATAAACGAGATTTTGGATAGGTATTCTATAGTTTGACATGGTAGAGACGACATGTTCAGTTGAACAAAAAAACAGTTTCTTGCCTTCCCACTGAATAGCAAACATTTCGAATAAAACAAATTGTCTCGATAGTAATTGTAAATTTAAAAAAAAATTGTTGGAGAATGCTGGATGGTGGAAAATTGATGTTCCAAGGATGAAAAAATGGTCGGAAATTCCCACAAGTGTTTTATTGGCAAAACGTTTTCAAGGACTAACCCCCATTTTCAATGCCCTGTGACACAATACAGTAATTAAAACAGGTTCAATTTAAAACAGATTAAAATAACAAAACAATAATAACAAAAAACAATCGTAAAACCTGAGACTACATATTAAAATAACAT